>VXAL01006654.1:30563-48591 GCA_013399475.1 Chauna torquata | reverse complement strand
AGCTATTAAGCTCCCACTCACTGATGGCAAGTAAAGTTGTGCTGTTGCAGTTTCTAAAAGTATTAATTTATGTATCAATGTTACTGGTTTGCACTCAGCAAGTTTAAAATTAGGCACATAAATACACTTGCTATAACTGCCATGTAACATCTAGAAGAAAGTTAAAAAAGCAGAGCAGCTGAGTGAAGCAATATTATAGGATTTTCTATATAGAGAGAGGGTGAAAAGATAGAATAATAAAAATGCATTTGAAATTTAATATTACAGAGGAAATATATATATATATATCAAGTATTACTAGAGCATGCATATCAGTGCTGAGGAAACAAAACTTGAACTGAAAAGAAATCCGTGATAAATAACTATTCTCTATTGGTGTTATGACCATGGGAAATTTGGGATTCGAAGACAATGTGGAGTAAGGAGGCAAATCCAGTATATACCCAAAGCATGTTGGCTCAGATGTTATTAATATCTAACTAGAGATGAGCCCACTGGCGAAAATTTTCTGGTAGCCCAGGTTTCAACTTTTGATGCATCTCTGAGAAAAAGGAAAGTTTGTAACAAGAGCATTAGCAAAATTAATCAGCCTTGTCTTATTAGTGCTTCCATCTGCAGCAATTACATTTGTATCCATGCTATGAAGATTTGGTATTCTCATAGATTCATATTAAAGCCCAAAGCAACGTAACTGCAAGAAAAGAAGACCATTTGCGGGGTTTCCCTGCGCAAAACTCAGCATCCAATGAAACATCTGATGCTTGTACATGAGTGAACAGTATGACAGAGAAGGAAGAAACCTTTCATACCAGATTAATTCATACCAAATTTGCTCTTTCTTTTCCCTGATCATCAAGAGCTCCTTAGGGTCATCTGCTTTTCTGTTAGCACAAACCAGAGACTGCTCTAGCCCTACCCAGTCCTGTTCTTTAAGGAAGCATGCATCATCTGTGAGATGACAAATAGGCCCATGTACACTCTCATCTATCCCAATATAGAGAACAAGGAATTGGCTGACTGCCTAGAATATCTTCACAGAGAAAAGAACACAGAGAATTTTTGCTTGTAGATCTGACCGTGTAAATAAATAATCTCTGAAAGAAGGGAGTAGAAGAAGATACCGTATGCCACTGCACTTTAGACAATACAATCTGCTTAATGTTCATTGTAAGAGCATAAAATAGCCACAATTCTTTACTTTCAACAATCTGGAATAATAAAATATGCATAGGCTACCACTTTATCAATCAATACCACCCTCACTCTGTATTTGCTGATATTTGCAAAGATTTAGGATAAACTGGAGATTTATAAAAGCATCTTCAAGTATTTTTTGAAACAAAGTTTAGTTCACACACTTTTGAAAACTAGAAACTTTCGTAGTGAGACAAAATCTTCTGTGCTAGGAATGGCATTGGTCTGTGCCATTTCTTCAAACTAAAGATGATTCTGAAACATTTACTTATGTTTATTACTGTTTTCCCCATAAATGGTCCCTTTGAGCAAATATATTTCTTTAGCCTTTCCTGACCGCTGTATTATATGTGGCCATGTATAATGCAGCACTGTTTGCCTAACCTCTCCTTGTCTGCTTCTGTTGCATTTTTATTGGAAAGCTTCCAGAAATCTTTGTTAATAACTGTTCACAATGAGATCAACAGAACACTTGAGCTTTGTTGGAGTACTGGTTAGGAAACATGCATGAACAGCGTTGCCTGTACAAAAACGTGTTAAATACGAAACTGAATAAAACAAAACCCATGATTATAGAAGAACAAAGTTAGTCAGCTGAAATCCCAAAGGTACCAAAATCACACAGGCTGTGAAGCTGACTATGACCCCAGTACAAATGAAACTACAGTGTGGTGTCAATGAGTAACAGTTGGGTCACAATTTTCTGAGGAATATTCAAACAATAGACAGCAAATTGTGAGTGGAAGAAGTACGTGAAATAAGTCACTGTTCAGAGGCAACAGAATCAAGACTGATTAACATGCGTCTATTCTATAGATTCTGATCATTTAGTAAAATGCTAGAGAACAAGATGCTGAAACAAAGGTTGGACTAGAATTATTGAATTTTATAATAAATTTGATGAAGCTCAGAAGGCAATTAAAAATAACAGATAATGGTTTATTAATCACTGAATGACCTGTTCAGCTACTCTAAGAATATCCATACTTACCATTCCACAGAAAGCATGGCTATCACCAGTCACAACAGGTCTTAGACATCCTTCAGAAGTTACAAGGTATCCAGCAGAAAAGAAGAGATAGGATTCTTCTAATCTAATTTAACTGTCTAAAAGTTAAGCATCTAACCTGGTCTTATGTGAACTCAGAGACTCTCAGTACATTGAAACAAGTAACATAAAGTAGATGCTTATGGTGTATTAAGACAGGTATCTAAGATAATTCAGATAAAGAACTACCAGGAGATGCTGGCACCCCTTTCATGACCAGAAAGAAGATGATATGGTTAATTTAGATAGAGCGACTAACTCTAGTATAGTCAGAATAAAATAGTGAATGAAACCCACCTGAATATTTGACCTCACAGTGTCTCTACTGACTCAGTGAATGTAGGGTGCTGTCATCTTTCATCTGCGCTCAATAAATGGAATACTGCAGAGGCCGTCATTGCAAGCTTGCCTTTACCTAAAGGGGATTCCTTTGTGGATTAACCTACAGAATCAGTTCTTGCTTTCTCATGTAATCATAATTCAAGTGTAAATAAAGGATTGATTCCTCACTAGGGATATAGTCTTCTAATACTGTGAGCCAAGAAAACAAGCCCATCATCTTCTTGAGAGCTTAAAAAAGTAAGAAACAAGTTATAGAGTTTTGTACATTTTGGTTTGAAAACAACAATGGAAAAATCAGGAAATCTGTCCAAAAGACCAATATAGTAGTCTAGACAGGAAATATCTAGGGCATGAACCGCTATTTTGGCCCTTGATAAAGTAAAAAAAAAATCTGAATTGTTGCTATAGTAACCATATTTAATGTGAGTGATCTGGCAATTGTACCAGTAAGAGTAGCAACATTTAGAGCAGTGTGAAATCATTGATTCTCAAAGATGAAACATGGATTAGGTGTGAAGAAATGAGTCTGTGAAACTCTCTTTGACGTTACTGGGGCCAGGATTTCCCTTGTGAATGGAAGCCTTAGCCCACTATAACAGAAGCATTACACATCTGCTCACACTCATTTTGCCCAGGTGTGACCTGATTAGAGTCGGATACATTAATCTTTTATAGGAAAAAAAATGCATACTCAGCATTATGGAGTTGTTCTGCAAATACGTATTCATCCTGTTAAGAAATAAATTGATTTTTTGATATTTTAAAAATTGAACCCTTTGAAATAGCTTCGTATCTGAGAATTTCTCTTTAGTTTCTTAGAAATTCAAGATGTTTTGAAAAGGTTGAAACTGAAACAGAATACTTAGTTTTCACAAAATAGAATGTTTTAAAGAATTTAAAATGCATCTTTTACAATTTTGCTTTGTTAGAAATCTAAAAAAATCCTGTCTTTTCCAGAAAAGAAAAAGTTTTAAAAGTTTGAAGTTGACAACAAACCTCCCAAACATATAAATGCATATATTTTCCAAAACTGTACTGTATAAAAAGTGTCTGAAAAGTATGGCTGATTATAGAGATCTAAAATTTGTTTATCCTTGTTTCATCCTCCTCCTTTTATGAACTGAATGAAACTGAAGCTAGAAATATATAGATGCTTTTTGCATATGTGGAAGTGGAACAGGAGATACAAGTACCAAGATAAACCTTTTTGAAAATATTTTAGCTTAAGACTGTGAGCAGCATTATGCACTACTTGTTTAACATTTAATGAATCCTGCTTACATAGGACCAAAATACATTTTCTGAGGAAGGTCACAGTAAAAGCAGTTTCCAAATATATATTTTGCAGCTAGAGATTAATTGGACATTAGCCAGAAAGTTCTAAGAAAACACCAGTGTCCTATGTGCGCACACATACATCTGTGCAAATAATATCCTTGCAACAGCAACTGAAGGATGTTGCTTAACTGAAGGTCCAGAAAGTGGGCATGCTTTTTACAGTAGCAGATGTGCAACTGTGGTCATAGCTAAGCTATCCCTTAGCTCAGTCCTCCCTAACACAATGTGTCCCTTGGTGCCTCTGCTGTTACTGCGCTCACAAGCAGCCCAAATGACAACTGCAGCTATATTAGGTAGGAGAGGAGGACTCTAGCATCAAAACCAATACTTGGTACTGATTGGGGGATGTATTTCATTTACAACAATTGCAAATAGTTAGTGGTTCCATATTCATTGATACTTGATTCTTGCACTAAAAAGCAATAGGAATCTGATCTTGGTCTGGTGTGACCTCTTGATCATGTTTCTGTTGTGGCACGTGTGCTGTGCCAGAGCACACCATATGGTGCTTGGGCTGCCTTTGTGCAGGAGAACAGATGATACTTGATCTGATCCTGAGCCTGCCAGGACAAAATTACCCTATCAAACTATTCAGAAAAAATTTGAAGCAGCAGTATGAACATGTACCAGTTCTGTACTTAGTGGTGTAAGGCTTCAGCTCTTTTGATCGATTACTAGAAGCTTGAAAGTTTTTTAAATCTTCTTTAAGAGGTTATTTAATTATTTGAAAAAAGAGATTTTCTAATGCTGAGTTTCATACAGCAAAATCACAGAGCAGTAAGACTTTTTAATTGTGTCCTGATTTCCACTGGGATAGAGTTAATTTTCTTCCTGGTAACAGGTATGGCACTATGTTTTGAATTTAGGATGAGAATAATGCAGATAACACACTGATGGTTGTTGCAGAGCAGTGCTTACACAGAGCCAAGGACTTCTCAGTTTCTTGTGCTGCCCTGCCAGCGAGGGGACTGGGGGTGCACAAGGAGCTGAGAGGAACAGAACCAGGACAGCTGACCCACACTGGCCACAGGGATGTCCCATACCATGTGGTGTCATGTTCAGCAATAAAACTGGGGGGGTTGGCCAGGGGGGCTGCCGTTGCTTAAGGACTGGCTGGGCATTGGTCAGCTTGTGGTGAGCAATTGCATTCTGCATCACTTCTTTGTTTTTTGTTTGTTTGTTTGTTTGTTTTAATTTCCTGTTCTTTCCTTCTTTCTTTCTTATTAAACTGTCTTTATCTCAACCCACAAGTTCTTGCATTTTTCTTTTTAGTTTTCTCCCCCATCCTGCTGCAGGACAGTAAATGAATGGTTGTGTGATGTTTAGCTGCCTGCCGAGTTAAACCACAACAAAGTGGAAAAAGACAGAATACTCTTGATCCAGCTGAATTACATTTTCATCCAAGGTAAAAATCAAATGTAGACTTCAAATTAGAAGCATGTCCAAAATAATAAAAGAAATAGATTTGAAACCTAGACCTCATTTCTTAAGTGTGAAAGCTTTCAGAACTATACCCAGATTTCCCAGAGATTAAGAAATTAAGGATAAATTTACATTTTTGCTTCAGACTATTTCCTTCTTCCAGAGCTTTTAATAAAAAAGAAATTAGCTTTATTTTCTTTGCCTACTGTTTCTTTTTTATTTTTTTTTTCCCAGTGTCTTTGCATTTCTGGCTTCTGTCTATGTGCAGAAAATAATGTACTGAAATTTGCTGGGAAAACTGTGCTTTATCTTTATTCAGCTATTTTCTTACTCTGCTTTGGGAGAGCTAGGATTTGTTGCAGTAAGGACTGTAGAATGAAAACATGGAGGCCTGGAATCATACCTGAAGCTGGTGCATCCAGTCTCGTTTCCTCGGATTTCCAGACAAAAGAAGAGTTCTGTTTCTTCTAACTAACCCCTCAAACCTGTTAAGCTTTAGCTGTATTAATTTCTTATTACTTCAGTCAGTTCTCGAAAGAGAATGACAAACCATGGCTGGATTTGAGATCTTGTATTGCAGAAGAATGCAGGGACACATCACAGCCAGGTAGAACAGGAAATTAAAGAACAGGTGAAATTTCTACAAAACATGTCTGCTTTAACCACAGCCAAAGTTGTTATTATTATTATTTATTTATTTATTTATTTTCTAAGCATACACACTAATTTGCTTTGCTTCAGTTTGTTCTTTTGGTGTTTGATTGTTTTACAGTAAAGCCCCTTATAAAAGATGGAAACATCTGTATAATCTCTTTCTGAAGGGGACACATCTGCCTAGCCCAGATTTTGCTAGCTGCTGCTCATTTGTTTCTACTTTTTCCTCTTCTCTGTCTTGTTTATTTAAATGTTTTAATGAACTTGATTTTGGGATCTACATATAGCCATATTTGGTGGCAAGCTAGAATTACTCCTCAGGTCATGCACTAAAGAGTTTGGTCCACTGAGCATGGTGGTTAATGTCTCTGAAATCTAATCCCACTTTTGGTCTGTCAAGTCTTGCATGGCTGACAGCAACTCAGCAGTAACGAAAGGTCAACTTGGAAGTCAAAGACTTACAACCTCTCAGTCTCATTTGTCTGGAGACCACAGAAGTTTTATTTCTTTCTCAATATTTAAAAAAGAGAAGGTCTATTGAAGAAACCACCTGCTTTACAAAAGGTCCATATTCATTTCCCTGTAAAAATACAATTTGGACTTAAAATAGAAATAAATTAAATGGAACCGAGAGGCAAGCCAAAACAAACAACCAAAAATTTTGCCACTATGGACAGACCCACTATCTTCCTGGATAAAACTCAATGGAGTTTTTTAAAGTCAGTGCTCAGTAGTCTCCCTTGTGGCTTGAGGTGCAGTCCTTGGCTCTGAGTGTTGCACACATTGCACGGCACTAGTTGTGGCCTGTCTGCTTCTTTTGCCTTACAGAAATAAGCTTGCTGTTTCATTCCTGCTCTGAACAGCATCAACAGGAAATTAGAGCACTCTTAGTCAATGGCTTCATTTTGCTAGCCAATGTCTTTTGAGATGGAGTTGAGGTTCCTCTCATTACCCATCTTTTGTGTCCATTTGCTTGAGAAGAAATTGTAAGGTCAGAGAAATTTGAAAAAGAACATCTTGGGATAGGTAGGTGCAAAACAATGTTTTACATTACTCACATATAGAGGTACATAATTCACCTCCCTGTATAATTTAGCACAATAAAGATCCAGGAACAAACCTGAAACTAGAAGAGATCTCATTTGCACCAGAGAGAAATATGAGGTCTTGAAAAGTTTTAGACTTTGTTCTTTAATCCTGATGATTTGTAAATCTCTGTGGAGATCCTGAGAGCTAAAACAAAAGGACGCACATATTCCTTCTGCTCTTTCCTTGGAAGCAGTATACACACCTGAGGACAGATGGTTGTTACTGTAATATTTTTCTCCACAGTATATGGAAGTTAGCTTTAATTTCCAATATTTATTACAAAAGGTTTTATATATGCACTCAGGGCTTTGGCAGAACAATATATTTCTTAGTAGCTTGAAATAAACAAATACATAAAATGAATATTGCCTCTTGTTTTACTGTTACTCTAGTTAGCACAGAATACTCAGAGTAATACATCCTTTCCCATTTTCTTATCATTTCTATTTCATTTACACTATATTTTAAACCAAGAGGGAGGAAATGAATAGAAGTTTGAAAACTGAAACAGTTCTACCAGAATCAGAATAATGCCATGGCTCATTTCAGTCTTTCTTTCAGGAAAAAAAAAAATTAACACTCTTGCTCTCCTCCTATGGCTGCTTAATATGGAAATTATTTATTTTAATTATTATAAATGATCCTGTCAAATAGAGAAAATCACTGTAGCCCAAACAAATCATGACAGTATTACAGCTTCTAATTAGAACAAATCACTAGTCTCAATTAAAAATGAATGTCTGTATCAAGAATCAAAGAAGCTTTTATTCCTCACTCGTAGTTACATTTAGGAACACATCTGGTCTGTTTTAAATGCTTTTTTCAATGCTAAATAGTGTGGAATCTTATGGCTAAGTTCTATAAAATCTGAGTCTGATGGTCTTTCCCTACGAGGCTCTGAGATGAGTCATGATCCTGTTATAAGCTTCACGGGAAAAGACTGTTATAGAAGTGCAAGGAGACATCAGAGCAATAGGAAAGGGACACATATATACAGGGTGGGTGTAAGGATATTGCCAAAATAAGAACACGCTATGTCCACTGCTTTGCAATGAAGTGAAGGTCTTCAGGTCTTCCTCTCCTTGCTAGATTTGGTCTTAGGTTTACAGGTTGCAAGATAACATATAAAACAATTTGTTTTCAGTCAGCTCAGAGCAGAAGAGCCTTATGGCTCAGCAGCGGTATACCTGAAGCAGATAGGATTTTATTTAGCATAGTACGAGCAAGAGAAAAAAGAGAATAAAGAAAGAAGAACAAAATTTTTTGGATAGGAAACAGTTTGCCGAAAGATTTTAAAGTATGAGAATACATAGGCGGGCTTAAAAATATGAGGATAGATGGACAGACAGATGGACAGATGGACAGCAACTGTTCTTTTATTTTCAATTACTAGGAATACTCCTTCAATGAAGAACTCTTGGAGTCACTTTTCTTCATGGGAAACTACATGTCTGCAAAGTGGAACTGAATACTTCAGAAAAAAAAGTATGTAAGAATGTGTATTTAACTAAAATAGATGAAATGTGTGGTTTTATTCTTCCTGCTAGTTCTGAAACATATGGACTTTCTTGAATAAAATTTCTTGAAAAACTTTCCTTGGGGTAATCAACTTCAACTACAAGTCCTCACGTAAAAGTGTAATCATTTTATCACAAATCATTCCCCACAAATATTTTAAATGAAATGGTTCTTCCACAAGAAACACCCATTCACCTATTCCTAATTTGATCCTAAACTTCAGTAGTGAAGAATTCATGGTTGAAAGCAAAGAACTTGCTTAGTTAAATAGGAAAGTGGTACTATATCTATACCGTATTCTAAGTAACCAGAAAAAATGTTCTGTATAGTGTAAACAATGGGCAAGAAATATGCAAGACCACACACATGAATAAAATGAACAGAATATTCCCTAATATTCTACAAGATATACTTTTGTTTTAGGCCACACAGCTTGATCACTCATTTATAGTTGTCTCTGATCATCTAAAGCAGCCCTGGACCAACTACTTAGAAGCCTTATTGCAACCAAGAAGGTATAGTGGAAGGAAAGATAAGTAAGGAATGCTGGTCGCAAAATGGTATGTTACTCATTAGGGCTTGCGTATATGCTTACAGACTAACATAATATCAGAGTCAAAGCGACAGGATTGTTTCTTTTGGTGTTTTGTTACTTTTTACCAACAGGTGAATATTGGGATGTCATCAGCAACTGAGGAAAAAATACACAAATGCAAAATGAGAATTTAAAATATGGAAAAAGATTTTTTTATTTTTCTTTGGTGGGGGAGGTGTGTGCAGGGGGTGGGGGGTGGCAAGGGTAAGGAGGGTTCTAATATTTTTCTGTAGGTAAAACTCTCCCAGAAAATAACCTTTTTAAGGCTGCACATTTCTTTAACTAGCAAAAGTGTTATGTATTTATTGCATCAATAGTACTTATATTGATGGTTAAAGTTTATCTTACCCTGAGGATAACAAGATTTTTGAGATAATCTGGAAAGCACTGAACATTCAGTGGACCTAATTTACTTTGCAAAAGATGATGCATACATCTAGAGCTCTATTTACACCTCATTGCAGAGCCATAATATATCTATAAATTCCAAATACTCAATGAAAAAAACAAAAGCAGTATATACTGCCTTCTTTATACAGACAATTTCTATCAGTTCTTGTAGGTGATAGAAGACAATATATATCAGCTATGCTGATTAAAAAAAAAAAAAAAAAATTGTTTCTCATTTGCTGACATATAGTGGAAGTTATAATTTGATCTAGATTTAGAAATCACCAGCTGTGTTAAAATCCTTAATTAATTCCTTACTGATAGAAATACCTAGATCTTATTTTAATGATTTAAATTTCTGATAAATTCTAACAAAATAAAACTTAATCTCCTTTGGTATTATAGACTCAGTCTCTACCATGAATAGGTCTATTTTCCTTAAATATTTGATGGGCTTACAGTTGAGGAAGGAAAAAAATTACTTTCTGTGCTTCTCACCACGGAGGCTGAGAGGCCCATGTTCTTACTGCCTACTAAACTATTAGTTATGAAATGCCTGAGCCACTCTCCAGGGCTGTCAGGTCCAAGGTCCTTCTTACACAAGAGGAAGCTGAGCAGGGAGCTATGTTTGGACCACGTACTGTGTGCGGCCAAGGCCCCTCTCTCTCAGAAGTTAGGATCTGGAAACCTTATGCAGCAGCTGATCTTAATCTGAAACATGCTCAAATTTGGTGACGTTCTATGTGAATATGATCCAGGAGATATTTGGACTTAGATCTCACCTTTACAGCCACTGCACACCAGAGCACGGAGATTACCCTAGCAAAGGTCTGTAAAAGAGGCAAAAAATTGTGGGATAGGCATGACTGTGGACCCACTGGAGAAATTAAACCAGGCTGCACTGAAGATGATGGGAAATTCATGCACTGGACTTGAAACTGCAGGAGTCCTTCTCTGTCCTTTGACACTCCCAGTGCTCTGTTTTTCCAGGTAAGTTAATGATAACTGTTTTAATAACGTTAGCCAATAGCCACAACATCAGTCAGATCAATAGGTACATTGTAACTTTCCGTACCTTCCACAGATGTGCTCATAACCATTCACAATACATTGCTTGCAATGTGTCATAGCCAATAATCAGCTGTTAACCCTTCATAAACTACATATGAAAATAATGGAAAGCATGAAGAATTTTTTAATAATAAACGTAATCTAAAAGAGAACAAGATCAGAACTCAGCTGCGGAGATACGTGATTTCTCCCATTCAGGGTAAGGATTCAGGCTTATCTCTGAAGTTTCCAGATAACCAAGCACTCCAAACTGAACCACTAACAGAAGCAAATTAAGCACCACTGGTTTACATGGTCACTTTGATCAAATCAGTCTCTGTGATTTTACTGTCCTGAAATTGTCCCTCATCCTGAGCTTCACTTGAAGTAATTGGTTGAGGCTTATTGATTTCTTTATATAAATATGTTAATTTAGGCACTGCAGATCTCAGCATATCGCTTGTCAGACCCACTTAGATAAAACTCACACATCGTACTAAATTGGGGGTTGAGACAAGGGTTTGCTTTGACATGAGGATTCGGAGTCAGCGCTGCCATGTATGTGGTGAACCACAAAGCTTAGCTGTGTTATTCTTGTCTTCTTTTCAATGTTTGATTACACAGTGCAGGACACATTGTGGTAGGTCTATGTGAGGAAGATTGGCAATGTGGAAAGAATGAAAAAAACCTTCTTTACTCATGGTTTGGGATGTGCTCAGGAACTATTTCTGGGCATGACAGAGCATAATCTAAAGGGATACAGCTACGAACAAGGAAGACAAAAGAGCTTTTAAAAAGCAATACAAATCCTTAAATTCAGTTCATCCCAGTCCCTGGGCCTTAATTGTACAGGTCAAATCACACACATGGCCTTAGCCCTGGAGTTGAGGCTCCCAGAGAGGTGGTGCAACAGAACCCCTGCTGCCTTTGCAGCACTGGGGCTCGGATACAACTGGAAGGGAGGCTGTGAAGTCTCACACTGACCATTTATGCCTTTACTCATGCTTTCTAGCAGTATGATACACTTTCATGGCAGGATTAATTACTTTTCTGTCACTCACAAATCCAAGTGTAATACAGGCTCTTGGTCTAAGTCTCCAAGTCATATACGTAAGATACATTAGGTCAGAAAGTAAGAGTTTGTAGCTTCCTCCAGCAAAGTCTGTGCTGAGGTCAGGTTCCACATCCAGTTCCTCTGTGTATAGCTCCCAACTGTATCTGTCATATGAAGAGTCAAACCATAAGTGTTGCTCAATTTATGGCCTTTTTACTGGGAAAGAAGATACCTGCGAAAGACTCATTGTACCTGAGTTGCTCCCAAAAGGCAGAAAGTCAAGAGGCAGAATTGTATCAGTCCTCCTGGTGACTACAGAACCAGCTGAACAAGGGAGCACAGCTTTGTCACAGTGATGCCAGTATGCCTTGGGGCCACACACTCCCAAGTGTCTTTGGCATCTTTGTCACTGCTGCTCCAGCCTCCCAGCAGGAGAGGGAGTAGCTCCATGGTGGCAACCCCTGGAAAGGATGCCCAGAAGCTGATGGTGGGTCTTTGGAAGCACAGCTCCTGATAAATACGAAACCCTCAGGTTTGGTGCTGGAGGATGGAAGGGATAAAGTTTCCTTCAAGCTAAATCTCATTCTAGTTCTGGAAAGAGGTAAATTCTCCAGGAAAGTTACACATTTGAAGTCCGTTTTGAGGAATGGGAGGAAAAAAAAATTGGACACTGAGGATAAAAAAATATCTGGAGAAAGAAAAGAACAGACAAGCAGTAGTGAAGAAATCCTTATGAAAGGTCATTTATTAGAGAGAAAGGGAAGGGCTGAGATCAGAATTGTGATCTTAACAAGATCCAGTCCAGGGTGGTATTTCTTAATGGAAAACTTCTGACAGATCGCAGGGGGAAACAGTCTGAAAACTCTGCTTCCCAAAGGCCCTCATGTGATTTTGATTTGAGAGCATGAACAGTGCTGAACCCAAATGGCAGGACATCTGCTGACTAAAGCCTGAGAGAGTGCTTTCAATTTCCAGTCATTTCTCAGTTGCAATGAATTTCCCCATAGCTTATAACATTTCTGTTAACTGTTTATCCTCCATATTCTAAAAATACAAGTTAATGTGAAGTTTTATGAAAAAAAATGTCTATTACCACAGATGTCTTTTTTTGCCAAGGTAACCGTAGGTTTTGCACTGTCTCATATCCAGGTTAGCAGTGTAGTGAAGCAATGTCTAGGTCCTGTTAACTTAGATGCAACGTGCTTCACATTTCTGCGACAAACTATGAAATTTCCTCACATAATCTATGGCATAAAAATATCTGTTGACAGGTGACCAGGCATTCAAATTTTGTTCTGTATTGTGGTTCCAAAAGTGATAAAATGAAGTAGTTTTTTACATTCATCTAAGCATTTAACTTGTGCTTTAGCCCAGGTATATGCACCTGCATATATTATATGCTGACATTTTTATGCTGTAGATGACATACATATGCCATAGTTTGTAAGGAAATTGTGAAACATGTTGGCTATAAGTGTTAGCAGCACCTATGAGTTACCAGATGCATCTAATATCAGCATCATGCTGATGTGCTCAGCAGTTTCTGTTTTATAGGACACTGGTAGTTGCAACTTAAAGGAACGAAACCAAACATTAATCTTCACCTTCTGTATCTTCTGATGAGCTTAAAACTGAGCAACTACAGCGTTCCTGCTCGCTGCAGACTTGGTCAGATCTGACACTTCCATCCACAGGTGTTTTTGTGCTGCAGACCCAGGCTACTTGCACAGACCCTCTCCTCCATCCCTACCTCCACACCCCTTGCTTTCATTACTTTGGGACCAGATGCCTACAGAAATGATAACTCACAAAGGTATCATTTAACAAGAGAAACAACCAGTGCGACTCTATGAAACCAACAGACAGATCTTGTTTGCACTGGTGTAAATCAGTGGTACACCTCTAGGTGAGCAGAGTAAGTGGGAAGTAGCAGGAGAATCCGGCTCAGTTTATCCATGACTGTTTTCTTAACAGCCAATGACTGGCAACTATCAGGGACTGTAAATTTTCTGAGTCAATCTAATTAAGGTCAAACCTGAATAATGGTTATTTTTAAAAAAAAAAAAAAAAAAAAGAGGGGAGGGGCAAAGAGAATGAAAAAGAATAAGAATTGTTGCCCATCCATCTCTAGGGAAAGCCTAGAGGTGCACAGCTTCATCATCTTCCTGAAGCAGAGTTTGGTATGGGGAGATAAGCTTCTTCAGGAACTAAATGTTGAGACTGATTCTGAGTCATGGGAGCCACCCTTGTCTTTCCAGAAGGGCAAAAGCATCTTTTACACCAGACGTTGTGATTTTCTTGCACCCAGCAAAAGCATACCCATTTAGTGGTTAAGTACATCTAACACCTGGTAGGAAGGAGTGCCCTAGGACCCACTTAGTGTCTTAGGGAATTACTGCAACATAATTCAAAAATACGCTTTTCTCAAAAGATTGTTAAAAAGACCCATGAATGTGACTACAGTAGCAATGGTGATGATAGTGTAGCTCAGACAAATTTTTGCACATTTTCATGATTTTTATATGCTGTCAACTTAAACATAATACGATATTTCTGCATGCTAAAAATGTCTAACAATAAAATAAAGAATACACAAGGCTGTATCTATCATATTTTTCATGTCAACCGTTATCAAAGCATTTGGCCTAATTTATTCTAAACCATCAACTTATAAAAAAGCATCTGTTTACCAGCTGGCTTGGTAGCTGCCCAAACTAATCAGAATGACCTTAGCTGGAACAGAGCTGACCTCTATCAAGTTGAAGAGTCAATTCCTCCAGTGCATACAGATTCAGCAGTGATTTTGAACTACAGCCTCAGAAATCCATCTTCTGCCTTCTGTACTATGTTACATTTTTTAGGAATGTTTCTTCTTTTCCTTTTCTTCTTTTTTCTTTTGGAGAGGAAAAAAAAATAGCATCTGACCTTATCCTTCACTTAGTATTACCACATTATATAGATCTTTTAATTATACTAATAAACATGATACTACTGTCAAGGGAGAAAGACACTTTCACAGCATCTGCCTTGGGATTTATAACAGTTGGGTTTTGTTCTAACTGCTCTTTGTATAACAGGAGAGGTTTGGATTCCAGGTGCAGGTTATTTCCTCCTTGACAGAGAAATGAATGGAAAAGAAAACAGGACAATGCCCACCTTTGTGTTAATGTGTAAATCCTTACATTCTTGTACAGCAATAATAAATCGGAAAGTAGAGACTGGTAAATTTAGAGATTTTAAGCTTGTCTAAGATTCTAACATCAGCTTGTTTTCAGGCACCCTCTTCATGGTGGCTGCTCCCACACACTAATCCAATTACTCACAGTTGTGAAAACTTTCGGTCTTAAAGACCTGTTAGCACAGGGCTCTTTATCCTGGAAATGCTGCCCAAATATTTTATTAGGTTCTGGGGGCCTATCCAGCTATGAGTAACTGCATAACTCCTTCTCACACGTTGCACATGTGATTGGATGTTTTGCAGTGGTAAATGACCTCAAAAGTCACAGAGTCAGAATTTCCCTTCATACATGTGAAGTGTACATGAAGTAAAAAAACCTGCAAGTTTGCCTTCTAGTTCCTTTAGACACTTGCCTCAGCGGAAAAAAAATTGCAAGAGTCATTGCAAAAAAAAAAAAACTACAAATCAGAATTAAAACATTTCCAATCAATTTTAGACAGACAGCTCTTATTATACAAGGTGCAAAAGAGAAAATGGGCCCACAGCGTGCTCATTTCTGCAACCACCATGCTCTGGGAATTGCTGAATCTGTAAGACTCGTATGCAGAACACTTGGGCTAGTTTTGTTTTGTTTTATTTGTTTGCTTTTATTTTTGTTTGTTTTTGTTTGTTTTGTTTGTTGATACTGTAGTATTCTTCCTCTTTCTTCTTTTTTCAGTTTGATCCAGAAAAAAACTTATTTACACAGAAGAGTTAGAATAAGAGAAGGAGGGAGGGAGGGAAGGAGAAGAAAGATTGGAAGAGAGGAAGGGAAGAAGAAAGGATGGGGAGGGAAAGAGGGAGACAATGAAGGAGACAAGGAAAAGAAAGGCAAAGCTGTTTCAAGGAACATGTCTTGTTTCAAACAATGCTTGCTTTTATTAACCGGAAACATGCTACAAAAGTTAAAATGACCCTGCAAAAGCAGATTCAAAGAAGATAAGTAACTTAAAATGCAGAAAATGAAAACCAGAAGAAAGTTCAGTATTAAAACATTTGTTGGCTCTAGCTGGACATGAAGTGCTCTCTTACATTTGTTCTTTCTGCTTATCCGGACTCCCCAAAGATTCAGTAGGCTTCACAGGACAGAGGTTCAGTCACTCAGTGGCTTAATACTGAATCCTGCAGTGTGTTGTCATGGTTAGAAAATCTGCACTAGTGGAAAACGCGTCTAAACAAGGGCAACTCCTTCTTTATTTATTGTTTGAATCTCATCATATGGTTTCCTGCCTTGCACATCTGGTCTTAGATAGTCAGATCTGGACATGATAGCTTTTTACATCGTTAACCCCACCCTGCAGTGTCAGTAAGGACTCGATCCAAATCCCAGTCAGAGTTTTTCTACTGACTACAGTGGAAATGGATGGGGCCCCCACTGAATTACTGTCTCTGGTGCACTGGAGATTAAGAAATGTTTTGAGGAAAAAATCTGTTCTGTCTTGTGCTGGTAAGAAACCAGGGATTCTTTACTTCAAGCAACTCATACTAATTCTGTGTCACAGAAATTTTCATTTGTCCCTTGGTATTCATTAAACTATCTCACTGTACTGAGGTTCTTAGTTGCTGTTAAAATATGATTTATTTAGGAAATTAACAATAGACTCGATGCTTTATTATGTGTCATTCCATGTTTAACTTATTTGTCTGATACATAGATTTATCTTATCACCGTGTTCCTCTTTAAAAGATTCCTGAGTCTCATCATAGTTAATTAAAATGAGTTTCTTCATGGGGAAAAAAAAAAAAAAAAAAGAGAGAATCATGTTTCTTGATGCTACCAGTGGTAGTACATTACTGTAATAACACATTATTAATTCAAAATACATTTAGGTTGTCAGTCAGGTTCACTCAGAAGAGTGAGAACTGGAAAGTTCAACTGGACAGTTGCCATTTGCTCCTCTGTTATAATATCATTTTTACAACTAAAAAGTAGTCTGTTTTCAGGAACAGGTAAAGAAGTATGAGCAGCAGTCCACAGTGGACAAGGATTCAGGTTTGGTTGGGTTTCTGGGTAGTTTTTTTTCCTAGGACCACTATTTAGTGTTGAGGTAAATAAGAGAGAGAGAAAGTGCTGTCATCCCTCTGGAATTCTGCCCATGAAGATCAGATACAGGTGCTGGCCCTGAATGACTACAAGCAAGGGACAGAGAGCATGAGGTTAGAACTATTCCCTAGTTATCAAAATAGAATTAAGAAAAATACCACTTTTCTTGCACAATAATTTGTCCCTATTTTAAATAAAACTGCTGTGTTTCTCTGTTACAGAGACCACATATGTCCCATTAGTAAATCATTCAACATGGCAGTATCTGGTACTATGGAACAAAAATTATTTTCATGTTTACCTGGGCTATGGTTCAAAAAGACAGAAAACTTGGCTCTGGGGCTCTTCCTATCAAATCCAAAACTCCATGGCCACATGCCACAAAGCACTGATCCAGTATAAACCCACTCTGCTGGTTCAGATTTGTTCAAAATATTTTGAAGCATTAACCAGCGGCCTATGTGCTGGACCAGGGAGCATCAGTTCCCACACAGCCAGTAAAAATATGCCATAAAAGCACAAAATGCCAGCTAATACAGTTCTAATGATTTTGATTTGCACATGTTCTGGATTATATTTGTGCTGCTGAGAGATCTAGAATTGTCCCGCAGTGGAATCAGGGCTTGTGGAACTGTAACAGTGAGCAGGCTGCTCACTGTCACTGCACAGTTCTCTCTGAACAGCTTTGCTTTTGCACTACCACCACCAAGTTACATCCTTTATTCCCTCCCCAGTAAACATCCAAGGAGGCAAAGTGTACCTGAAGCAGGACAGCCAGCTAACAACAGCATTTGACCAAACTCTCCCCAGCACACTCCGGAAAGAGATATGGTAAAGCAAATGATAGCCTTGTGTCTTCTGAGATTTGTGACTTTGATAAATTTTTTCAACTTTAAAAGTGTCTCTCAGTCAATCCCAAGAACTATTTGACCAAACTCTCCCCAGCACACTCCGGAAAGAGATATAGTAAAGCAAATGATAGCCTTGTGTCTTCTGAGATTTGTGACTTTGATAAATTTTTTCAACTTTAAAAGTGTCTCTCAGTCAATCCCAAGAACTGAACTATAAATATT
>VXAL01006654.1:8030-21578 GCA_013399475.1 Chauna torquata | reverse complement strand
CCCCCCCCCCTTTTTTTTTTTCTTTTTTATGTTCTTTTTCTTTTTATTATGTTTGTTTTCTCTCTAATACATCCAGATCCACATTAACTATATCCAATGTAGTGATCAATCTTTTAAAAACAGAAGTTAATTATCCTCGATTAACTGATGCTCCCTTTAAAGCAGCATTCTCAAAACGAGCTGAGACAGAGGGCATATCAGGTTGCTAAAACTGATTAAGAAAGCTGTGGCTGTGCCAGAATATTCACTCTTAAAAGTGAAAAAATTAAAAGTGACTGTCCCTTTAACATTTCCTTCCCCATAAGTCATTGTCAGCAGGATGACCTTTAGCTGTTAGAAAAGGCATCTTATTTGCATTGCTCACCTAGGATCCTTGTTCTGGTGATTCTTATCACTAACCTTGATGAAAATAAAGGCTTCAGTTGATGATTTATTTTACTGTGAAAGCACAGATCAGTTGTGTCATCATCTGTATTACTACCATGTCAGCATTGTGCCTGACTTACTTTTGGCCTGGACAAGCTAGTATGAAGACTTACACTGTATGGGCAAGTTTTGGAGATTAATTTATGCCAGCAATTGTTACCAAAAGGCAAGCTAGATGAAGCCACCATAGCTTTGGGAGTAAGAGTACTTGAATGCAGTCTGTGTCATGCCAACTGGTCTCACAGAGAAAGTAAATCACTCAATTTATTAGTAGAGGAACTACCAAAAATAACCAGAAGTTGCCAAAAACCAACTAAGACTGCTCCATTTTTCATCACAGACTTTGGACAATTTTTTTCAGACTTTGGTTGCCAAAAGATTATGCTGTATCTTCGCAAAAGGTGCATCTCAGATTCTGCTGACACCCACCAAAAATTCTGAAAATAAAACCCAAAATCCAAAACTCTTCTGGATGTAGAGTCAGGCAGCAAACAGGGAATGAGCATCAGCCCTTGTTGGGAAGATAGCATTTTAGAGAAGTAGATGTCTCTGTGAATGCACATAGCATGTGTGTATGTGTGCATATGTGGTTGGTCGGAGATTGCCAAACTCTGATTTTTGGCTAAAAAGTATATGACATCACAACCCTCAATATTATTTGCTGGCCCATAAGATGTGTCTTTTTGTTTGATTATTGTCTTGCTTACTCATTTCTTCTAATGTCTTAGTTCTTCCATATTATTATGTTTTTGTAATATATAGCATGTATTCAATAATAACACTAGAATTACACTTTTAATAATATTATTGATACCTGTATTTTAGTAAAACAGACCTTTCAGGTCTTTTGTAACAAGAAAGAAGAAATCCTTTTAGTTTTACTTGGCTAATTAGGATTTTTACTGGCTTTGTTCCCTGCAATGTTCCCTATAAACTCTGCTTCCAGATATAATCCCTTATTTCTCCTCTTTTATCTTGGATGAAAAAATACATCAGGCATAACAAAGAACCCACAGTAGAACCACAGAAGGAGGATCTCACTGAAATGGAAATACTGGAAATCTTGATTGCTTACCAAGCACAGATCAGTCATCTTTGCTTCTTAAACCTCATGTAATTGTCTTCTGGAGGTAGAGTCAATAAGAAGTGAAATCGAATGCCTCCATTATCTAATTTCACTATTTTATATATAGCAGGAAAGATCAGATATCTACTGAACATCTCAAAAGGGCAGGTCTTTGAAATGGAATGCTTCTTGTTTATCCATTTAGGGAAAAATGAATCCAAGACTTTTCCTCTTTTGCCAAGACATTCTTACACAGATCTCGACACACATTTTTTTGCTCTCTTCTACACCAGTTGAGTGGATTTTTTTTTTTTTTTTTTGTAATCACATAGAAATTTATTTCTGAACCCACTTCCTGCTGGCTTTTTGAAAGACACACATTTGGCAATTGTGTTGTGACATTTTGTTATTATTAGCATTTGGAGGAGAAGAAATAAAATTCAAGCACTTCCCTCAATGAAGCTTCAGCAGTGACATTTTCATTATTATTTCCACTGACAGCACTAACACAAAATTTTAACTGTAAGATACAGTCCCGACTCTATTTCTCACCAGGTGCAGCAAAGTTGTACTGCTGCCCCACAGGATTTTGTTTTAATCCTTATGGCATTAACATTCTATAATGTGGCATTGGGCTTTGGTGAAATGAGTAAGAGAACCAATAGGTAGCTGCAGCAACAGGTGGCTGAGGCCATGCTGCCTGTCTGCCTGCCTCATCTCAGTGCCTGTCTGTGCCTCTTCCCTTTTTGCCAGACCTGAATGGAAGCAACCAATTATGCTAACACAGTATAGCTCTGGGCCTAGCACTCACAGAAGAGGTGCTGAGAAGAAAAAAGGTTGCTTTCACTTTACTCATAGATTTTTCCTCATGTCTGGGATAGTCCCACAGAGCCTCTTCTCCCAAAGACCAGAAACATAGAGCCCTTTTTTTTTTTCTTTCCCCACCTCTACCTGTCTTGGGAACTGCCTGCTTTCTCTCTCCCTGAAAGCTGCCCTGGGAATATCTTTTTGAACATAGATCCATAAACACACACAAACATATGGGTATGTTTTATTTTTCTTAAACTGAAGAAAAGTAATATTGTTTCCTGTTAACTGTGCTGTTGAGTTTTATTTTGTGCAAATTAAACTTCTGTAAACAAGTTGTTTGAATTGCACTGTTACCAGTTTACCTTTTTGCTCTTTATTTAATTTTACTTCTCTTAATTTGGACCACAACTGGTTCTAGTCTCTTTGGGCTAAAACCTAAACCAGCGGACTTTAGTAGAAATCTCCTTCTGTTTTCAAAAGTAAATAATCTGAAACAACCTACTAACAAATCCCAGTGTATTGTCTGATTCTCTCAATTCCAGTCCTTGCTATCTTCATCTGGTTGTTCCCTTCACTTTTCTGATCTGTCTTTCTCTTTGGGGCACTTGTTTCTTGACTTTATTTTTGTCTTCTTCACTCATCATCTTTTCCCTAATAACTATAGCTACCTCTATGTTCAGAGCATTGCAACCATTTATTTCAATTTCTAACCACAGTAAAAACTGTCCATCCAAATTAATCTAGATGCTTTAAAGCAACTGGATGACAGACTACATTAATTAAGCCATTAAGCTATCTTAGCAACTTACTACCAAACGAAATAAAGCTGCTATGAGCACTGACTTCCACCTCCCTAAATGCCAAAGCAGTTCTTCCCCTGCCCCACCCCCCACCCCTTTTTTTAGGAGAGGATATTAAATACAAAATACTAATTGATTTGTCATGCTCTAACTGACTCATTGTACAAAGACACTTCACATGTTTGATATTTTCCATCCATCTTTCGGACAGAGAGGAATAACCCCTCAGCCCCTAAAGTGGTTGCTCCACACAACTGGAACTCACAACGCAGGGAATGTTCCGTGTCTCAAACTAGCCCTGATCTGGTTTATAATATGCCAACACTTTCTGCTATGTTTATCAAGTGTGTGTCAGAGGCATTGATGGTCAGCAAAATGGAAGAGGACTATACAAAGTATTACAGCCTCAGCAGCTGAGTATTGCTTTATGTTCTACATAGAATCATAGAATATTCCGAGCTGGAAGGGACCCACAAGGATCATGAAGTCCAACTCCTGGCTTCACACAGGTCTACCCAAAAATTCAGACCATATGTCTGAGAGCATAGTCCAAAAGTTTCTTAAACTCCGACATGGTCAGATCCAACCCTCATTGACCTTAGAAGACAGGAGAAAAATTTGTCTTCCAGTTCTTTCTCCCTAACTGCACATAGTACAACCACACTCCTCAACTGCACTAATTTTAGACAAAACTAGAGTTTGAAGTAATGCTCTGTATCTTGTCTAAAACTCATTTTTGTTCTGATAACCAAATTAAAAAGTTCCAGTTTGAGCAGTTAGTTTTCAACATCCATTCTTTCAAATGGCAAGAAAGGCAACAATCAGGATAGGCTGAATACTAATTTGAAGTTTGCGGCCTATATAAATTTAGAGCAGAGCTTATAGAACTTATTTTAGTGCCCAAATACAAAGTCAGGTTTGGCAGGAATGGGAACAAACACCATCAGGGTAAACTTGACGGAAATGGACGAGTGACCCAACACTAATTTCAGAATTTCTGTCCTTCATTTTGTTGGGTATTAATTTTCTTTTTGACTTCTTCATGGATATTTCCTGCCTTCTTTTTCCTCACTTCTATTTCTTTAAGATTTGAAGAGGAAGGAGCCACATAAAGTGTTTTAAATGTATCTTTTTCTTTATTTTTCCCATGCTGATTCAGAATTCATGTTGTGACCCTAGGAATTTGTGTTGATATTTGACAATCTTCTTTATTCATTTTTTACATACTGTGAAAACAACTTTTTCTCTGGTATAAAAACTGGAAATTTTGTTTGTAAATATGTTTTCACAAGGCAATTTGCATTCGAACTATTTTGAGACATTCTGGAGAAAAATCATGGAGCAGAAGAAAATACCCTTTTGAAAAATGGACCACTGAAGCATCACAGAGAAAGAGGAGTGAGGCAATACTGAAAGCAGATAGCATACAATCCACAGGCCAAAATCATGATCTGTTAACCTATAATTCAGGAAGAAGACAAAGAAAGGAACTAAATACTTGGTTCATGGCTACCAGTCTGCCTAGGTCAAGAGGTAATTGAGTATGTGCTTATACAATAAAAGCTTTATTTATCAATTCTGTGTAGGTAAAAGACATCTTTCTCCTTTATTTTTTTTTTCCTCCAGCAGGAAAATTGAATAAGCACAAATAGTTCATTGCTAGTGAGTCTATTGCCTCTTCTGGATATTTATAATGTGGCTATTCTAACCTTTACTGTTTTGTTTATTGTTTAGCATAACATGATCCATATACAGGGAAACACCACTTTCTCATATGTACATCACTGGCAGACCTCATCCACTTAAAGCTGTTTCTAACGTAAATAGGGAAAATATTGTATTAGAACTCCATTTCTTTTTAGTCTCTTTCAAATGTACCTGAACATTAAATTTGAAATCAGTCTATTAGTCTATTTTCTATTTTTTAGTTTATAGCAAATGATATTTTCAAATACTTTTCTAATGAAAAAATCATCCTGGAGGTAAGAGATTCTACTTGCTACAGCAGGGAGGATAAGGAAATGAATTTTAACTGCAGGCTTAGGAGTGGAACTTTAAAATGTAACATGTAACTTTTTTTTTGTTTTTTTTTTGTTTTTTTTTTTTGAAAACTAGGTTAACATATCAAAATTTGATTGTAAGGGCATACAAATGTATCATTATGAATTAGTTCCACTACCTGGGATACTGTCCAAAGGCTTATTATCAGGAAAGCAAGTTCTTTCCTGGACCAACCCACACCTCAGGGGAAATGTTGCTCAAACAGAGGTCATCTGCCTAAATACCATCTCTAGGGCTCCTTTTAATCTTCTTTGTAAAAACATATTTTTTTGTGGCTTTCATCCATCTCTGAAAAATTGGTATTACAGCCACATCTTTTACTACACAGAATAAAAGTAATGGCTTTAACCTATTTTCTGACTAAATAAGGGAACCTCAGACAATCAATGAGACCATCAATATTTAACCACAGACTCCTCAAATCAAGCAACAGAAAAGTACCAAAAGAAGCTCCAGGACAGAAAGAAACATAGAATAAAATCACATTGAATTAATAAAGTTTTCACTGAAGTCAGACAAGAAACAGTAATGTATATGGTGTTCTTTCCACATTTTCAGGCTCAAGAAATGGAATCTTTATTTCTCTTAGTTTTATAATTTGTTCTTTTGGTGCTTACATTTTGACATGGTAATGACAATAAACATTGAATGTTTGAATATTTAATATCACTCAAGATATTTTTCTTGGTGCCTCAACTTTTGGAAACAACCAATTACATTAGGGTGATTTCCTTCTTTCTTTCCTTCTTTCTTTCCTTCTTATCTTTTATTTTTTCCTGATTTTGAAAGTCTGGGGAATATATCTCAAACTTTAAAAACTGGAAATAAATAAAAGTATCTCAGAGGGAGGATTTTTTTGTTGTTATTGTTGTTCTGTTTTTTTGTCTGCATTTCTTGACTAATGGGTCAATCCTATGTTTTTGGAAGAGGAAAGTGATTTTTGTACATCTGAAAGTGATAATGTTGGTTACATTTGCAAGCATGGAATTGGATCAGTCTGTGTGGATCTTATTGCAGGATTGTGATCTAAGATTTGGCTACAGAGAAAATTTAAAGTAGAATACCTGCTCCTTATTAACATCCTATATAGATGCACTGATTCTTTGATAAAGCTGTTGTGTTTTGGGCTACCTTAATCCACTGAGATGGCCATTACAAGGAAACCTATAAACAAATCTCTCTTCTAGGATTATAAGATAGAGCTCTCTCTCTTGGATCCATCACCCTCAGTGGCAATTCAGTTGCCTTGGCACAGTATAAGCTAATTGAATTAATTTAGGTTTTGATTATTTATTTCAATAAATGCTGTTTTGCTGGGCTTTTTTTCTTTTTGGTCTGGCTGTAAACAACTGAAAGAAGTAACAATGACAGTTGTCATTACTTTCACTATTCGAGATGGTGATATTGTATATGAAATCTGTTTCTAATTTGTGCTTAGGGATTTGGGAGACATACTGAGGAGTCCTTAAGAAAAATATTTTTGAATAAGCATTCTCAATCTTCCAAGCAAATACAGTAACTATAGAAAAATAAATAAATCAATGCAGTAGGCAACCAAAAGGATACTGCTAAAACAGCCTTTTTGAAAAATTTTGTGGCTTTGTCATTTTGAGGACTCTTCTTAAAAAAACATAGGCTACACTTTCAGTAGGGTAAACCAATGAGAATAAATATTTGAACTCTAAGTGCCTATATGAACAACACTGTACCATTTTTAACAAAGCAAATTTAAAGAATTTTAAAGTTATAGGACAAAGTCCATATTTCAACATTTATCTGTATTAAATCTAATATTTAAGAAAGATTTACATACTAAAGCTCTTCATGCTATGCATATATTTCAGATAATGAAATCAGAATTTTACTTTTCAAGATTCCAGAATACAGCAAGTATTAGCATCTGATTTTTCACTTTTCCTGTTAGCATTATTATTGTTTTCTCACCAAAGAAAACATGCATTTGTGAGCCTAGGAACATTACAGCAGAATCATTAAGGTCCCACAGTACTGAAAATGTGAGTTTTTCCAAAGACTCTCCCAGTGTTACCCTGATAAATGGGTCACTGTGCTTGAGAAGTCAGAGGCAGCCAGACATGATGCTCTCTTCACCTCAGGAGCTGGCCTACTGGTGGAGTTAGGCTTGAGTGGACCCTTGGCCCTTGCTTTGATGGACTTGAATCAGACTAAAGATCAGCAGTTACTGACTGTTACCTTCACACAGATATTTGACATCCACCCATTTATGGACCATATTTAATCAGTGTATTCGAGGTTGCTGCAGTAGGCAGGCAGACTTGCTCTTGAAGAAAATGTTAACTTGTAAAATCAGGGAAGAGATGTTTTGACCTTCTTTCGTGTATGTGTCCCCTGCCGAACTAGGCCAGGCTGCACTTGCCAGCCATTGTACATCTCAAGTACATGTTCTGCTTGCTACAGGGTGTATCGTATTACAGTCATTACAGCCGGTCAACATTTTCCTAGGGTTATTATAATGGAAGATAATATTTTCACTGAAAATACTTTCTTGTCTTTTAAAGACATTTTGAACAAGGAAACAATGTGGTAGTTTAAAGATAAAAATACTTTCCATTTATAGTTTAATTTCCTGCCTTCCTTGCTTCCTTCCTTCCTATATTTCATTGAGATTTGTTTATTATTATTTTGACATTAAAAACAAACAAACAAACAAAACAATTATCATTACAGTATCTGTATTTTTTCCTTTCTCTAGTCAGTTAACCTTGGAAGTCCCTACAGAGAGACTGCTACAGCTCTTTTCCCTACAGAACTGTATTACTTGTCCCTGTCTTCTGTGCACCTGTGATGCTATAAATTAGTCACAGATGTCCTGCTAAGGTCTAAGCACTGACATTTGTCAGGAAGTTGATGGCTATATCAATTTCTCCTGCTCTGCAGAATCCATTTACCCACAGGTCAAAATTTCTACCCATATAATTGATTAGTGGGAAAACAAACAAACAAACAAATAAAACAGATCAAGACCAGACAGGACTCCAGCCCCCTCAAATGGAGTAACAAACCATGATGCCAAGAATCCCTCTCTCCTGGGCATAAGGACTATAGTGCTGGACAGTGAGAACCAAAACAATGAGTACTGTTAGAAGAAACAAAAATTAATTCTGGCTTACAGTTGCCTAGAGCAATAAAAAAGACAAAAGATGGTTGCAGATGAGTATTTTTCAAATCCTAGAGCCACACTGGGGTGTTTCTGTCCTTGCACTCTCCCTCCTGGCAAAGATTTATGCTTCTGGTTCTGCATTTTTTTTTTCCCTGTAGTACTGGCCCAGGAACATGTCAAGAAAAAAGGCTTTCTTCATCCTTTTAAAAATCCATTGGTTATAGCATTTGTCCAGGAAGTCAATAAGATAGGTGGGGTGTTTTTTTTCTCTTTTATTACTAGCGTAAAAGTACATCTCAAGAGCTTTTCCATAAGGACCTATTTCCAGGAAGAGGCCATAGGCAGCCACCTAGCCTCCAAAGTGCTGATGGATGTCACTGTGCTGTCATGTGGGAAACAACTCAAGATGAAAAGTAGAAAAGGCAGCTTGAATATAGGGCCAGTCGTGGCCATGCTAACCTTGGGACAGCCGGCCCCCAGTCTCATTTCCTCTCACTGGGGTCTCCTGCCATTCAGATTGGACCATCGCCAATCTGGGCTGCAGGACAGGGAGGAAATAAAATGTGAGTCTGGAGCTTGAAAAATCTTAGCATGAAACAGGCTTCATCTGTATGTCCTGAGACATGGCAAGACTTGTGCAGACTTTTGAATAGGCTTCCTGACAGTGGTGATTCTTTGTTCTCAGATCATCTTGCAGATGATTTTTTTGTTAACTGTTTCACAGTAAACCTATCTTTAATACCAGCCTATTTTTAATAATAATTTTAGAGGTAGATATGTTATGAAGTTCAGTAGTTTGCTTCTACAGAACCTGCCACAGTAAAATAAATATTTTGTAAATAGCAATTCATTAAGGTTTTTTTGGCTCACTTCTGTAATTTGTGTGAAGAAGAGAAGTAGCAAATGACCAGGTTTTCAAATTAAACTTAAAATTATACAAGCAGTCAGATAAGACTTGGAATCAGAAATCAGGGACAGGCCTTTCAGGAGTGTGACAGCTAACTTTTGGATGCTCACCTCAGAATATTTCCCAGGGATTAATGTCTGAAAATCATAAACTTCAAAAATCTGAGCTTGGTTTTCAGCCTTCTGCTTTTACTGCCAGGTCATGCTTATGTTATTACTTTTGCCTCTCAATGACAAGTCTCAAATATTTTAGAAAAATTTGTGAAAGATTCACCTTAAGCACCCAGTTAAATGAACTGCATCCAAATAACCCAGAACTTGACCAGCAGTAAACTGTGATGTGACATAACAAGAACTTCGGACCTGTTGACGTCAGACCTTGTCCTCACAAAGTGTAGGCTATGGAAGTTTATCATGAATGTAAAAGAACATAAAAGTGCTTGTATACAGGGCAGCCTGTTCTGCAGGTAGTACTGTGTGTTACATAGCTGAAGAACAGTCACAGCATGGTTCTCCTCAAGTAAGCTACACTGAAGATTTTATTTTATTTTTTATTTTATTTTATTTTATTTTTTGGAAAATTTTCATTGCCTGAAAAAGTTTTTCTTTGCTACAAGTTATGCTCTTACAAACACACATTTTTTCCTAAAGTAAAGGAAGACAAATTCCTACCCACTCTATTACTGAACAAACCACTGTCAAGTAAAAATCATTGTTATGTATTTCTGTGTTCTACTAAGTAATTAAATCCTTCTTACAAAAAAAGAAAAAGCTCTGTCAGCTCCACTTCTGTATACACTGAGATTTGGTGAAGAGATACCTACCCAAGAAAACACAAACTATCTATCTGTGGAAATACTTTCGGACATATTTAGGAATACAGTGACCTTCCTGAAGTCTGACCTATAGAATAAAGGGGATTTTCTTACTTTCCTAGCCCTTCCTTTCTCTTTTTTAATTCTCTTCATCTTTTTCTATACAAAACTATTTGGAGATGTTAGTTTATGAATAGTACTGAACTGACTTAAATCATATTTTACAGCAAATTACCCTCAAATTATTGTCAAAGGTCAATAGAATGCACTCAACTCTTGAGAACAATCTCGTTACACTTAAGTCAGTTGATAATGAATGAAAATTCTGTTCCGGCACATGGACCCAATATCAGCACAACATTGTACTGCTCTTAGATTCTACCTTCATTTTGCATGTAGAAAGATCTTCTTTATTTATATCTCATTATAGCTTTGTTTTCTTAGCCAGCTTATTGGCACGTTCACAGAGCCACAACTTCAAACAACATAATGATGATTCATTTTGGTGAGGTTCCAAGTAGGTGAATTTGAATGTCATGTTTTTGTTCAACATAAACTAAAGTAAGACAAAGAGAAATATGAAAGTATTTAATCACACTGCACTGTCATGCTGCTGAGGAAAGTCATAAACAGTCAATTCCAGGCTGGAAACATTGTGCCAAACATTTGTATCTGGGACAGGACTGTACGTTCCAGTGTGTGCTGTAAGAGGGGAAGTATTAACACAGGGAGTTCAGTACAAGTAGAAAAACCTTTCAAAAATGAAGAATTTCAAGGCAGGGAGGGGGGTAATCCTGGAGGGTGCTGTGCATGCAGAAAAGAAGGAATGATTATTTCTCCTAATCTGGAACAACCTTGAATACAATTATTTCCTATATAATCCATTCAGAAAAGAAGCAAGACAAAAAAATTCCTGAGGGACAACTTTTTTTCCATCATACTGAAAATAAGGTATTTTGAGTGACAGATAACTGAATTAATTACAATTAGTATACTTCTTCCACACTGGCAGCAAGATCAAACTGAATGTTATACAGTTTTGTATACCTGTCATGTTACTAAAAGTTTTGCTAAGTATAGGAAGGAAATGATACTGCTTTGATGTTTTTTTTGGCTTTCAACCCCAGGGATTGGATGGAAAAGGACTGTAATAATATTCTAACCTGCTTATAGGGATTAAAACCTGTATCTCTCAGCAGAATGCCCTAGTCACTCTGCGGGCCCAGGAAGGAAACACACTCCACATGCCTACTGCTGAAATTGCTCCAGGATTCACTGGTGAAGGGAGAAGAGGTCAGAGAGGCAGATGGAAAACAGATTGTATTCCACTGGTAAGGCATTAACCTCAGAGAAACACAGTCCCTCCAGTAACACTTGCACTATCACGACGTGTGGATGGAATGCTCATCTCATTCCAGGCTGCCGTCCCAACATCTGGGATTGCAGCCCACATCAGCTCAGCACAATAACTACCAAAGTTTTGTGCTCAAACTACCAAGTTTAGCACCTTAAATCTAAATATGGAGTCACACTTTCTCCTAGGCTGTCTGGCTTTGGTGAAGTTTTGATCTTTCACTTCTTTCAATAGGTGGGATGTAGTCTGTTCTAAACATGGCTTTTACCATATAAGTTACCAGAGGAGTTGAGCCTCTGTGTGCTGAGCAGACAGAGAAGCCTGGATCTGGGACCTTCCAGAGATGAAGAAAGAACCCAGATGCAGCTCTGTGCTGAATTTCTGTTAAAGTGCAAATTT
Organism: Chauna torquata; assembly: GCA_013399475.1. NCBI lineage: Eukaryota > Metazoa > Chordata > Aves > Anseriformes > Anhimidae > Chauna > Chauna torquata. The sequence continues at coordinate 9,802 of VXAL01006654.1, read as the reverse complement.
TGAGTCATTTTCCTAAGATTTCTCCATGTAATGACTGGAAAGCCAGTGAGCTTAGTTCAGGATTTTGGCTTCAGTCTGAGGCCCAGGTTGACACTCTTTAAGGTATCATGATGCCTAACTCACAGATGCCTGCATCTGCATCCTAAGTCTTAAGTTCTGGTTCCACAGAGTACTTATGTAAAATATTTGATTAAACAGTTCCTGTGTCACGAACTTTGTTTTTCTTAGTCTGCAGGTCTTCCTGGGTTCATTTGTACTGTGAAATTTCATCATATTTCTAGCTCTACAACAGGACTTTCACTCTCCCGAGCTGCTTCTGCTGCTATCCTGGTCTTTGGCCAACTCTTAGTCAAATATGGCCAAATTGATGCAGGTGGCTTAAAATCTATTTAAATTAGTAAATGAATGAAAACAAAGGCAAAGTCAACAGACACTTCCCCTTAGCATACAGTATATTTTCTGTTATCAGTCTGTTTAAATTATAGCATGTCTGGTCTATGTCTTCTTCTATTTCTTGAGCAGCACTTAGTACAAGTAAACAGGGACATTCAGCAAAACCTAATCTAAACAGAGCACTCCTGGATTTACTCTAAATCTACAAATTAGAATAAAGACAAGGCTGTATTTTCTTAAATCTCTGCTCTGACTGGTAAACAATGACTTTGTGGGCCAAATTCCCCTTCCTTTAATTAGACTTGTATATCATTTTTGCATTCAGATGACCACACAAAAATTGCTCTTGTCTAGTGCCCAGATAGTACATAGATTTCTTGTAGCCATTCTTTTAAGAAATTTGATTTTTGCATTTTCTATGCAAATTATATTTTCTATTACTTGAGAAATTACAGGGTTTTTTCCTATGAAAATTGCATTATTTTTTTTCTAAGGAGATACTCTTAGTAAAAACTTCTGTAGAAAAAGATCTTTCTCCTGCTTTTGCTTCCCATAAAAGTTATTTAATATAATACTATCCTTACAAAGATTTAGATTAAGGTTTTTGGTTGGTGATGGTGTTTTTTTTTTTATTATTTGTTTGTTTGTTTGTTTCACCAAAGCTCTACCTTCTTATGACACCAAACCTTTGAGTAACTGGAAACCATCATTCATCAACATGAACAGGAACAGGTATCCTAAACTTAATCTCAAATCAGGTATCTTTTGTGATTACCTCAGATTTATCTGGTCAGAAAACTGACAGCTAAATGCTGCATGTACATTAAAAATTCCACATATTTTAACTTCAGCTAATCTATCTGATTTGAACTAAAAATCTAAGAGTTTTGCCTTGGAAAAATGGCACCACTTCACAGGTAATGTATAGATCAACTTACAGTTGTATAGGACTTCAATTTACTGCATGTTAACATCTGCATATGCTCTAGGTCACCCTGTGACTTTTAGGCACATTTCTTTGTCTCTCTTTCCTCCTCCTTTGCTTGGTTATTCCTTAGCTGTTTCAGCAGGCAATACTTAGAATCTCCATTCTACTTTAGTGCAAATTATAAGAATATTCTTCTAAATAAATGAAAAAAATCCTTACAGCTTACAGGTACATTTATATAGAAACATCTCATCCTGATCTTGTTTGATTTTCATCTGGTTAGTTCTGAGAAATCCTGTATTGCTCACATATAACTCTAAAAATGAGGACTGTTGCCTAGGATTTGCAGGGTAAACAGTTCTTAGTGTATACACTGTTGTTTTCCCCTGCTGTACACACCCTGTAATTTAACTATATCCCAAACAAGCTAAAGTCACTTAAAGAACATGTG
>VXAL01006653.1:16407-29679 GCA_013399475.1 Chauna torquata | reverse complement strand
GCGGCCTGCACCTGGGCACGGACACCTGTGCAGTCCAGAAAAGAAAATTCCTTTGTGTGTATGTATTTGCCAGCTTCTCATAATAACTTATGACTTAAGTTTCCACTTTCTTGAAAAACCTACATGATATTCCATAGATGCTTTCAGGGAAGTGGTCAGTTGGAGAAATGGTAAGACAGATGTCAGTGGCAAGAGAGATTTTGCTCCTTTGATCTGAGTAAGCAAGAGTCAAGGGAACCTCTTTCAGTTGGTTGATGCATGAGAGTCTGGTAGTAATTCTCCTTTCTGGAAGGGATCTGAACCTGGTTTTAAAGTAAAGAGCTTGAAGAAACCTCCAGCACAAGATGCTTTTTAAAATGACTAGCATATAGTGCCTGTGAAGAGCAAATTAAAATTACATTTCTAAACTTAGTAGCAGAACCTCTTTAAAGTTAAAATAACAAGTAACCTGTGTCTTAAAATAAAACTATGTGCCATAGTCATGTGAAGGGAGAAGAAAACTGAAGACAATTTAGAGCAACAGGGTCTCATGCATCTGCTTCAAGTATAATGAATTATTAATAGATATTAAATTTGTCTTTCCATAAATATAGAAGAGAAGGTCATGCCTAACAAATAGCTACATTTATGGTAAGTTTCCCACTTCAAAGGTGGTCTTTTTTTTTTCCTTGCCATTATCTTGTATTCTTTTGGCTTTATGTTTGTACCTGGACTGGTTATTATGGATCATTGCCACCCATTCCATCTTTTCAGTCTTTAGAAGGATTGCGGAACAGTTCTGCTGGAGGCCAAACTGGAGAACAGATTGCAAATGAATTAAGCGTACAGAAACCAGGCTTATTTGCTTTCTTAGCCCTAGGGCTGTTTTTGTACACAACGTGCATGTTTGTCTCCAAGCAATTTTGTTTGATATTGGTAGTGTTTAAATAATTCCGCCTCAGTGAGGTGAAAGAAGGTTTGGAGACAGAGTCCCTAGGTTTTATTGGTTTGAGGCTCTGCATGTACAAGCCTGTTTAGAAAGGGATGGCGGTAGTTTACCTTTCTACAAAAATGGGCTTAATGGTTAAGAAGTATTATATGTATTATTGCATAGGTACATTATTGTAGGTTTTACGGAATCATGTGATGCACTTTGTCTTTCATCTTGGTATTTCAGAGGACTTACAGGCATTAATTAACAAAGTCTTACTGCACAGCTGTTTAAGAATGATTATTATCCCCATTTTGTTTAAAACAGAAGATTTCCCCAAGTTTCTGCAACAAGTCAGTCATAGAGCTGAGAATGAAACCTGGATGTTCTGCCCCACCCTATAGCTCTGCTCCACTGAGTAAGCTTACTGGTAAATACATAGATTTCTGTAAAATATATATATGAGACTTTTACAGTTTTCAATTCTTTACTTTCTTGATAAAGAACTAAAAAAAAAAAAAAAACAACAACAAACAAAAAAGAAATTTATAGCAGTTGTATACTGCTCTATACAACTGGTAGTCACGGAGGGTCAAGCCGTGATGGAACAACTTATGACAAAGACAGATACTTTTAGTGGCTGATTAACAGGTGCTTGTAGTTCCCTACAGGAAGGTAGTATGTCAGACTCACTGTGCAAATACTGCTTTTTAGGCCCTTCCTCTATACAGTGCAGGCAGAACTGAAGAATGAGGGCTATGAGAGAGTTGTTCCTGTTGCAGAAAAGCAAAATGCATTCATTACAATTGCTGAAAGATGTATTCATTGTTGTTATTTCAGAGAGATTGCTGAAGCAAAATAACTTGTAATACATTGCTTAAAATTCTCTTTCAGTTGCTAGCAAACATTTTCTCTTGTTATCCAAATGAGAAGGTTTTTTTATTTGTTACATAACAGGATTTAGTTGCTCCCCGTCCTTATTTGATGATTTACTACTTCGTCAGATATACTTGGGATTGTGTGCAACTCAATTTGATCACTTAGGGTTCTGTTGCGGAGTTAACCTGAATTCATTACTCTGAAGATTTCTGTACTGACCTATCATGAGCTAAATTTGTGTCTGACTATAAATTATTGCTGATGGCTATTTGCTTATCTTGAATAGTACAGGTGTATGCATTTGGGCTTAAAGTCTTCAAACTGTAGTTTGTAGTAGAATCTGAAATAAGCGTGTCTGTGATGCTGGATGGATAGAAATGCTAGATCTGCTGCTGCTAACTTAAAAAAATAAAATTCTTTCTTTAGCTTATGGGGAATTCTCATGTTCCTAAGATTCTGCAGAGAAACAAGAGATTGTGGAAGGTTTCTAGGGAATGGTTCTTCCTGAGAAAATCAGGCCAAGATCTGCCTTTTTTCTTTAGAATTCAGAAGAGAAAGTATATTTAAAGACTTCCTTTCTTCTTACATGAACAGTGGCTAGAATTTAGCATACTGTCTGCACTGGAAGTTTATTAATGTAATCACTCAAGATACACACAGTTAAAATATTGAAGGAATCAGGCTGGCAGCGAGCCTAATCACTGTGCAAAAATGAGCCATACCACAGCAATATTAACCTTTACCATCTGGAGCATTCTTAGTTTCCCTCCAGTGTGTTTATCTAAGCTTGCCAGCAGAACATGCAAGGTAAAGACTTAAAGGAGATGCAGTGTGGTTTTTGTTTATTTTTATTCATGTGTTCCAATCTTTGCAGTAATGGCTTTCATGCAGAATTAAAATAGAATGTGTACTGATCTGCCGAGTGGAAGGCAAAGAAGTGGAAGGTCGATGTAAAGATTGTACTCTGATTTCTCTGGTTCCATTGTTCTCATCCTCCAGGAAGGAAATGGCAATACAAAGCTTGGCAACAAATCACTTAGTGTGGTGCTCCCTTTAACACACCGGAACTCTGTCCAAACAAGGGTTTAGCAATCTATTCACAGACTTCCCGGGTGACAGATTTGGGAAGTGAGACTTTCACAAGCTGACTCAATCTCTTTCTCTCCTCTCACCTATGGCTTTCTCTGTCATTTACACCATGGCATGGTGTGTTTTATAGATGTCATATGCTAAGTGCATCTTGTCAGCCTGACCTGCTTCTTACTTCCTACGTTTCTGAGTATCTTACGAATTGTACCAGGGAGCAGTGGAGAGTCCATGGGCAAAAAGGCAACTGGGAATGTGCTGGTTAGCAAGGCCTTTTTCAGAGGAATTACAGAAGCTGTACATAAGCCAGCAGCAGCCTTGGACTTTGGACATTCCTGTTATGTGCCGTGGTTACCTTGCTCTTGTCACTGACTCTTGAAGAAAAGAAGCATCTTACTCTGTATGTCCATGTGTACAGTAATGACATGATTGTGGATTCCATATCCTGGTGGAGAATGGGTAGTGCCCTGAACTGCTTAACTATGGACCTATATATTGAACCATTGACATGATGAAGACTTCTTGTCAGTCATTTCAGAATGTGTGAGGTCATACTGTAAATGCTACCCCAGTACTTGCACCAGTAGTTAGAAATACATGTTGCATGATTGAGAAAGAGAGAAAGCAAAAACCTTTCTCAATACAAATTCAAGAAGGAATTTAAGTTTGTGGAGCTCAGTCAATATAGATTGCTTTAGACAGAAGACTTGTATTAACAACTTATAGTGGCAGTGATAAAGAAATAAGATATCCAGGAGAAATAGAATCTGGTTATGAGGTAAAATATTTTAAGCTTCAAGGAATCTTCAAAGTAACCATATTCCTTAAATGATGGAAAGCAGAAAATTGCAGTGAATCTCAATTTCATTAACCAGATCAAAGAGGAAGATAGATGTGCCCTGCAAATCATCCTTTTGCATATAAAGGATGCAGATTGGGGTTGGAGAAAGAGACAATCCTTTAACTAATCTTCATATAACTTAATAGGAAAGTCAAAATAAATTGATACTCACTTCCTGGGCTTAACTCTAGACCTGTGATACTTTAGCTGTTTAACTTGCTTTTATTCAAAGAGCTCCACTGAAAAAGGGCAAGAGTTAGCAGCTATTATAGGCACAGTTTCATGTGAAATGAAGGTGTAAGCACAGATGTATATGGGGTTTAGGTGATCTGAGAAATTACTCATAAGAAAAGCAAATGGAAGGTCAAAGTAAATATGCTGTAAGTGCAGCCAGAAAAAGGACCAGTTATAGCACCAATCGGGGAGATCGTGACCAATGACCAGTGCTCTGTCAGTGTAGTACTTTAATAATAAGTTTATTAAAAAAAAAAAAATTAGCTGGAGAAAGAAAGCTTTATATTTTTAGTATGTCTTAGAGTGGAGATGAACTACATCTTAGAAGTGCCCATTTTTCCTTTGACTGTAAGAAAGCCCAGACAACTAGACCAAATGTAGATGCATATATACCTCTAATAATAAATAAAATAATCCTATGAAGATTTAAATATTAAATTTTGTGTAAGAATGTGATTCATTCTTAATAATAATGAGCTTCTTGTATAATTGGAATAAATTTTGGAAAATGTCTGGTTTGGGTAAATGTTGATACCTCGTTCATAATTTCTATACAAATGATCCAAATTTCTTACCATATGAAAAAAATGGTTGTGTTTCTTAAGTTAAGTGATGGATAGTACCCAAAGGCTCCAGTCTGATGTTGACGCACCTCTCTCTCATATTAGATTGTAGCAGCCCCATTTTATACTCCACAGGCTGAAAATCTCATTTGATTAGCCTATTAGTGCATGGCTGGAATGACAGATTATTCACCTGTAGAGCTAAAGCTGTAGACTGCAGTGTTTTTGGAATGCAGAGGGAAGCCTGCAGTGCTCAGGTGGCTGTGCTGTAGGACTAGTCTGTTTGTTAATGTTTTTGGCTGCATATGTCGGCACAGATCCAGCAAGGCTTATGCCAAAGGACTTGCATTGAAAAAAAAAAAAATGCTTTTTCTCTGCAGGTTCAATTTCTGTTTTGGCAGATACATTTAAGCTTGGTCATGAAGTCATTTATAACTATCAACAGAGCCCAGATACCAGGTGATCAGAGAATTAAGAGTGGTATTGCTGTTTACCGCATAAGTTGTTGAAAGTACTGCGCGTAGGAGAGGATAGAAAAATTGTGGACTTTACAACACAAGCTTAAGACGCTGTTTGTCTAGTGATGGGAGACTGTTTTTGCCAAAATGGTACATTTTCTATTGCCAAAATGGGGACGTCAAACTCAGATGATTTGGCTATCGAAAGGTACCAGCTGTTACCAGATGCCTTCTGTTCATGTCTGAGATTTCTTTATAGAGATGAATCTTTAGCCCTTGTCCTGTTGTTTATGTCAAAAGGAGTTAGAAGTTTTCCTGACTGCCATTTTCTCATAAAAAGCCACCTCAAATCCTTTTTAAAGGATTTACATTTTATGTTGATAATACTTTGGGCTTAAAATTCTGATTCTCCTTAGACTTCTGGTGGTATCATTCCAGGATAATGCCAGTAAGAAAGATATTAGCTACATGAGTGCAAATGAAAGAAAAATTGGTGTGGCTTATACATAATGCATCTAAATAAAAATCAGTAGCACTATGGAAAAGATGGGTATTATTTTTGCCGCGGCGCAATTTTTGCAGAATGATGCAGTAGCTCATAGTTGAATATAATGTTGCTAAAAATTGAGGTTTAAATGCTTTGCTGAATGAGTATATAGCTGTGAAAGCTCTGATCTGATATTCATCTCCTGACATACAGACCTCTGAATCCTTTGTACTTATATAAAACATAAATGTGATGTATTTATTAATAAGTGATGTGAATTTTTGTATTAAAGCAAATCTTTTGGAAGATTTAATATTGTCCAGCCTTATGCTGAATAAGCTATTTCTAAACTGTAAATTAGTTAAATTATTTGATAGTCATACTGCATGAAAGAAATACTTGGTACTATAGAGATGTCACCTGTGTCTTTATCTTAGCTTATACTTTTTATCCCACTGTGTTTAAAATATAAAGCAAAACTTTTTTCTAGTTATCCAGATTGGTATGTTTCTCAAGAATCTCATTTTTCTCTTGCCACAGTGTTCATTGACATGTTCTGTCATATTCTGTTTTTTGAGACATACAGTTACAAGTGCTTTTTAGATGTAAGACACTGATGAATGGTTTTCATCAGGACCTCATGTCCAGAAGGTGCCAAAGTAAAGTTGCTTTGAGTTTGTCATAAAAGCTTTGGCAGCAGACTTTTCCATTGAATTTAGGATAGATTTCTTCAGCTACAAGTTTAAATAGCTAAATTTGGAGAATTCGGCACAGTAGCTAAAAACTGAGAACTGATGTTAGCCAAAGCAAGAGCCATTAAGGAAATCAGAGTGATTGAGAATGTTTTAAGCTGAAAGGGCAAAACAATATAACATTCAATGCATCAAGAAGAGTAAAAGTAAGGCAAGGAGTCATAGAGGCTTTTGTAAATATGAGTTTGTTCAGTGCAGCTCCAGCCAGTGCTAGTTTTTGTGAAGACTTACCAGTTTGATGAAGTATTGGTGTGCTTTGAAGGTTACAGAACATCTGCTCTAAAGAATGAAGAGGGAGCACAAAGTGTTGGTGATCACTGATAGAAAAAGTGTGCAGAGCAGATTGGGAATTGCATTAATGTAGTTGAATACTTCACTACTCATGGAGCACTAGTATTGTTTAATTTCTCAGCTTCTTAGGGAAACAGTTGGCTTGTTTAAAGTGGTCATTGCAACATAAACTATTGGAAAAGTGGCCTGCATGTTTGTTTGGTTTGAGGTGCACTGTCAACTGGGAGATAGTACCAAAGTCAAAGCGGAGATATGCAATGACTTTTTCTATACGACGGTCCTGTTTTTGAAAGCTAGGGTGCACTGTGTTCTAGGAAGAGCTGTTAAGGGAGCATACAAACTCAGGTCTTAAAAGGTCTTTACAGGTGTGTGTTCCCAATGGGTAAATATTTATAGTTTGGGACGGCTTTCCTGTTCAGGAACCTAAATGAAAACTAGTTTTTTCCAGAAGCACTGAGCATGCGTCATGACTTCAGTGTACTTACCTTTTAGAAGACAGGGCTACAAAGAATTGTTGAGTTGCTCTCTGGAAGGGAATAGTACACAGGGGGAGTATTTCAGCCTTTAAAAATTTATACAACCATCCAAATCAAATGCAACTCCCTGCTTATTGGCTAAGATAGTAAGATGCTAGTATTTTCCCCAATGTAATATAAAACTGGAACATTTCGGGGACAATAATGTTATACACTGAATGCACTGTCAGGGCTCTAAGTGGGAATTGAAATAGGTGGAAATGCAGACCAATTCAGTATCATTGTATTTCCCACCCACATTTCCTTATAGCAGCTGCACATGTTAGAAAGCATACATACTGTCTTACCTGCCAGACCACCTATTTAGGAGAGGAAGGTTAAGCTAGTTTTTTCACAAACATGACCAATGTCTGATTGCATAAATTGCTGTCACTTAACCACCACATACCAGATAAATGTGACAAACATAACCCTGTTGTTATAGGTCCTGTGTTTACTGACTGCTAAAATAAAGATTCAACTTTTTGAGGCAATTGAGTAGAAAAGAAATATCACTTAGCCATGTTACAGGAAGGGCGAGTAAGAAGGGTAGGAATAGATCCTAGGTCTCCTGTAATGCCATATCTGGTGTCCTAAATGGTACTGCCTCTCTGTTAAAGTTGTATGGTAGTGGTAGGGGTTTTAAATATTATTTTTTTTATTATTTAAAAAGACCAAAGATTTAGGGTTTTTTTATGTTTATTTGGAAGGAAGTAGTTCACTTTGCCAGGTAGTTCAGTTATCAAATCAAAATAGATAATCATTTTTTCAACAATTTTCTCCATTGTTTGGGATGTGTCTGGCATTGCTTATCAAATGTTTTTCTTGTGTAGTCTGTCTGTTTTTATTTTATCTTTCTGGTGATGTAGATATGGGATATTTCTGTTCCAGTCCTGTGATTACATGCCTGGATAGCCTCCAGTACAGCCTATTGTTCTTTCTTTGAGTTGCAAGTGACAAGTGAACTCTAATTTTTAATTAATTTATTAAAAACTCTAAACAACAATCTTCCAATTCACAATCAAGTTTACTATTCATCCAAAGCTAGATCTATATAATTAATCCTCAAGCTAAACTTAGCATTTTCAGTAGTGTTTCCTTTCTATTTCCTGTCATAATGGGAATTGTTCAACCTGGCTAAGATTGGGAGGATATTTGAACAGAAATGTCAGGAATCGAGCACTATCACTGAGTGGTTTTACTGATATAGACAACTAGGAATCACTTTTCCAACTTATATATCATGCCTATATTATTTTACCTGCTGAGATATTTGCGTAATCCATCATGGCAATGGTACTTCTGTGGTTCCGTGTCATTCTTATAGTTTGTTCCCAAACTGCTTGGCTTGAAGCATTTTTTCGTCTTTACAAAGAGACTGAATGAATTATCCAAGGTCAGTGGTTGAGTCTGTGGAGCCAGGAAGTTGATCTGCATTCCCTGAATCTCGTTCTTGTGCTCTGATGACAAACATTTCTTACTCATTTATTCATACTCATTGGTGCTATGAAAGAGGTGACAGAGTCACCAAAGTATTTGTCATTAGCAGCTCAAACTACTGGAGCAAGCAATATTTTTAAAGGCCACAACCATGTCACAGCTCATCTAGAAAACGAGTCTCTGATCGCATTTTAAGCTTGATTATTTGCATATCACTGGAGCTTATTTTCCAAAGCAGGAAGTACTTTTTTTAGCTGAAATCAACAAGGTCTCATGTTGTCAACCTCTTGGAGAACTCAGTTTACCTCATCACCACCAGTTTCTTGTCACTCTGTCTTTTTGTAGTTGTTACTGTTCTGTGCATCTACTGCATGGCAAGAATTAAAATAAAATTCAAGAACGCTACCTTGAAAATAAAAATCAAGAGCTCTAGAGCAGTTGCCAGTTACATGATAACCCAAAACAGCATGGACTACAGACATCTGTCCCGTTCTTATCTCTTCCAGGAGAGGGCAGTGGCAATACACCAGTCATTTCACATTACTATATTTAAAAACTGCATGCAGGTTTCCTTCAAGATGGTAGACTCTGTGAAAGACCTGTCTGAAACATAGAGTACTGAGATGGATTTTATAAACGAGTTAAAGTGTACTGGTAGGAGGTGGGGCAGGTGTATTGTCACCAAAATCTGAGCCAATCAGGAGTCCAGTAATTTGTGTGAAATTCAAATCCTACTCTGTGGAACATAATGTTAAAACTTCTCTAGCACTGGCATCTGGCCAAGTGGGGAAAAAAGAGCTCGCTACTCTTCTTAGCTCATTACTGTTACTACTTAGAGCTAGGTAAGATATTGCATTTTTCCTTCAATGTCATTATTGCCCCATTCTTCTGCAAAAATATGATTCATAAAAATTAATTTAGCTAATCAGTTGTTTTGCTTCAGTAAAATTCAGAACTCCCTTTTGTTTGCTTTAAATGACTAATGACATGGGTCATGTTTTATTGAAAAAAAAAATGCTGGCATAAAAGGAATGTTTTATGTCTTCATATGAATCTGCTTTGAATGGATGTTCCAGCTAGGAATGCTGAAATAGCAATCTTTAAATACTGTCATGCCTCACAAATGCCAAGCTGGAATCAGGAGCACTGAATGGAATAATGAATGCTCAGGTAATCGTGGGTTTCAGAGCTATCAAATGACATGAGTGGTAATGATGGGTGTAGGAATATTAAGAACATGATATGACAAAATTCTAAGAATATAAAGTTACTTCAAAGCAAAGGTCCACTTAGTTCAGTATACATTCTTTAGGTGTGATCAATAATTTGCTTGGACACAACTAAGAGCAAGGCAAATACATAGTTGTATTTTGTAGGTATTTTCTTGCAGGCTCCAAGAATTTGCTGCTAATGAGACTTTCTGAACAAGAGGTGTCGTCCATAATAATCCTGGTGGATTTTTCACATAACAGTTGCGAAGTAACTTTGCATAGGAATCTTTTTCTTAAGCAGTCTCTTCACCAAAAAAATAAAATAAAAATAAACCACGGGAAAAGCAAACAAAATTTATTAAAAACATATATGAACTCTTTAACTGAGCTGCTTATATGTAGTTACCTCAACTTTCATCCTGGCTGATACTCCAGCCACTAGTGAAGTGCAAGATCTTACTGCTTTTTGGCGAACTTTCTCTTGGATCATATGTTTAAGACTATTTACTCTGGATCAAGGACTTTACTTCGTCATGATACCCTGCAGCTTCCTAAAAGTGTTCCATAATTTCCTTTATTCTTTTTTGCACCAATGCTAAGAAGTGGTATTTGCATCTCTGAATCCTATGGCACAAAAACATTTCCTTTGAAAGGCCATGATTGCAAAATGTAATGATGGATTTCATACTGAATCCAATATGTAATGTGGATCCTTACATGACCTGCTGCCTTAAAGATGACATCCTGATTGTCTGTAGTCTGAAATATATTCAGAAAGGTGGTAGAACTCACTATGCAAGTCCACCAGGAGGTGTCATCAGTGGCATGTTTTGAGATGTTGGCTTGTTTTACCAATAAATTACTTTATTATATGCTCCAAAAAGTCATTTAAAAAGGAATTGTTATTCTTTCTTTTGAAATGCATAATAACATTTTCAAAGACAGTTGGATTTCAAAAATTCCAATATCATGGAGAAATTAGAGTGTATTACTATGCAGGTAGTTATCCTTTCTAAAAACTAGTGGAGTGAGCAGGACCAACAACAGGATACATTTGATTTCAACCTGGTACTTATGAGACTACTTGTTTCTTTAAGTTTAAGCTAAAGATTCATTATCTTCAGATGTTTAAGAAGTGATCCTATCAAGCTCACTGCACATATTTTTGATGGAAACAGTTTATATATAATTTATCTTGCAAATACATCCATTTCAAATATCTGGCTTATTGCAAGATAGCTCTCTAAACATCTTCGTCTCAAAATATGATCTCACCTGTATAAGCATGTGATATTCTGTCTTTTGGTTGCGGTGGTCTGTAGAGCCTTTTTTTGGAGTAATTCTGGTGCTGCTGTTTCATGTGACTGGAAGGCAATTTACTAAATGATCAAAATGGAAATATTCTTCATCATATGTTTGAAGCATATCTGGGCTTGTGAAAAGGAAGGGAGCACAGATGAACAATGCCAGAGTGGACAGTCACAGCACATCTTGCTGATATGTTGTAGGCTAGTCACCTTAATTTGTATTATCTGTCTTCTCCGGCAGGAGGAAATGACCGTGGATTCTGAGTTTTCTTGCATTGCTTATGGTGCCAAATAGAATAAATTGCTTCAAATAATCTGTAATAAAGTGGATTTCAAACTAGAGGGACAAGTCTATATTTAGTTTAATTAAAGGGACTAAAAATCAGGCAGGAAGGGAGATTATGTACCAAGAATCCTTAATCTGCTGAGAGATAGTACTGTTGCTAGTAGCAAGGCCAGTTAAAAGATGCAGCAGGTTCTGGAACATTTTTTGGAACATCTCTGTGCTTTGTCATATATGCAGCTGTTTCTCCTCCCATTTTTTTTCTTTCTTTATTTCATTAAAAATAGTCACAAAAACGAAGCATGGTTCCATCTACTGCTCGTTGGGCTGCCATTTGATTTGAAACTATTCTTTCCAACAGTTTTTGGTGGTTAGTAAGAGTCTGAATTTCTCTTCTGTGCCCATGTCCCATGACAGACCCCACAAGTAAGATTTTGGGTCACCTTCTTGTGTATCCTGATTCAGAAACTATTAAAATGCCAAGTTAATACTCTTCTCCTTCACTAAAATTTTCCTTCTGTTTCATGAATATTTTCAAAGTTTCCTGTATTGTACACACTGAGCTGTCTCACAGCTCTCAACCTGCAATTACAGCTTTCCCTTATAAATATTTAAATGGCAGTTCAGCTTTCAGACAGAGTACAACAGTGACAAAGACCAAGCTTTCTGACCTTTTGTTAATTTGCTCAGTGAAATAGAATTCCCTTGGTCTCGTTTTTTTTGTATTTGAGAAGAAATTTGCATGTGGAGAGGGTGGTGGTATCTTTCATTTTTATTGCTAATTTGCTTTTGGTACATTTATTCTACTAGATCTTAAAGAAAAATGTCACTAGAAAGCTTTTTCGGTTATGCATGAGAATATGAAAGATAGAACGTAAGTAATGTAACATTGAGGCTCTTTATTAAGAAATGACAAGAAATTTATGTTATACCATGAGAAGAAAAAATTTCAGCAAACAAAGCAAAAGTGGAAATGTGCCTGTACCAAAGGGAAAATTTGCTCTTCCAGATTTATTTGGTGTTTCATAGCCCTTTGCATTCCAGAGAGATCAATTCCTGCATAGCACATCAGAAAACTAAAAAATAATTTACAAGCAAAGATTATAGTAACAATAGCTGCTTACTTCACAGATGGAAAAGGGCAAATTGTGTGTTTGGGTTGGCAGAGATTTTGCCTTAATCAAGAAACACCCTGAGGAGAGCCTGAAATCAATTTTCAATAATCACAGTGAGTTTTGGAGGGAAAGGAGGCAGGTTAAAAAAATGACTCAGTATGTGTGGGGGTGGAGTAGAAAGAAATGCCAAAAATAACTCCCAAGTTTTAGGATCTAATGATCAAGAGGATATGGCTGTGCTATCTTCAGCATTGCAATAAGGACAGAACATAAAATTAGCTTTTGGCTCTCTTTAATGAAAAAAAAAAGATTCAGGTAGAGGAGGTAGTTAAAGGACAGACAGATGCTATTACGAGTAATTTCAATCTCCTCAGGTCACTGCAGACCAGCACTTTTCCTTTATGCCCAGTTAAATGTCAAATACTTAAGAAGTTTCTAAGATAAACTTTTAGGAACCGAGACAGGGCCTCTCCTGTCTCTGATTACATGCCCACCAAATAAGAAAGATTCTGCAGGTTAAGGGAGAATATTTTAAAACTTTCTTGAAATAGTACTATTGTTGCAAAAATGGTTATTAATCTTTTGTATTAAAATACCGGACATTAAAAACACGGTATTCTGCTATCAATGTTGATAATGAGCTATTACATATTGATGATTTTCTGTTTAGATCCGATAGGTATTTCTCACCATGTGAATGCTTGTGTTAGTATATTTATGCAGTGAACGTTTAGCTAGCAATTCCACTGACAGAGGTAATGCTTTATCTTGAAGAGAAGACTGATGTTTGTTGTATATGTGTCTTCAAGGGAATTAAGTTTCCAAGTATTACCAGAGAGCTGTTTTAAAAAATCGTCTGATTTGGGAAGTGTGAACAATGGTTTTGTTTGGATCAGAAGA
>VXAL01006650.1:34098-68485 GCA_013399475.1 Chauna torquata | reverse complement strand
AGATGATGATTTCTGAGCAGGCAGAACTGGCTTCTTTTTTGTGGTCTAAAGCGTAGATTTAAAGATATTAAATGGCAAAGAAACACACCATTGGTGCTTGTGCAATTAGATGTACAATAAACTTTTTAAAGTTGTCTCAGTAGAAAGGGAGCTTGGAGGGTAGTGAAAAGTAGCTGCAAAGGAGACCAAAGTGGAAAAATACTTGAGAATTTGAGGAGCACAGAGATGAATCAAAAATAACGTTACACAAAAGCTTGAAATCATCAGCCAAACTTGGGGAAGTTAGGGGCCTTTAGGACTTTTAAAAAAACAAAAAAAAAACAAAAAAACAAAAAACACCACCAACAAAAACCCCACCCACTAATGTTGTATCTGCATTTAAAAAAAGAGATTTTATTTTTGTTCTGCTTGACTTTTATGCCGAGAGTAAGGTTGAAACTCCTTTATAATCCTTAGTGGTGTTTCATCCTGTCCTTTCCCTAAATTGTAACATATAAACATTCTACTTTTTACCTTTTCACAGCTCTTTTCTGTGTCTGAAACTTTTTGCAATAAAAATTATATATATGGTTATATGGACATGTTAACTTTGTTATATTAAGCTATTGTTTCACAACCCCTATATTTTGATTGAATACCAGACCAAGTGACTTTCCACAACAGTTAACAAGAGGTTCCTAGCACTCTGGTCTGGAGGAAAAAAAAATCAACAACAAAAAAACTGTGTTGCACAGCAGCATGGCCTAGAATGTGTGGATATGCTGACTTCAGCCATTAGAGTCAGTGCTTAGTGTTATAAACAAGTAGATCTTGTCAGGTCTGAAACAACTTCTGGTGTGAGTGTTTAAAGCTCCCAGTATGTCTTGGAGCTGAGATCATTTCCGTACAGTGTGAGAAATTCATTGTTTTTTCAGTTCTAATTTCATGAGTAAGAGGAAAATACTGCAAGACTGCTCATGATTCTTAGTGGGAAAGCAGAAACGGCATGTTGTGCTGTGTGCATACGTGGCCTCAGGGCTTCCAGACTTCCTAGTCAATTAAAAAGTTTTAAGTTGAGTAAGTTCTATCTCTGTCAGTGACAATGCAGGCTATCCCTGAATATTCAAAGAAAAATATTTCTCCAGATGAGTCACATTTTTAATATATTAGGTGTATATTCTATAACTCAGAGAAAAACACTGGTTACTAGTGTGATTACGTCACATGATCAAAATATATTTTCTGTTGCTTGCTGCACTGTGTTAGGAGACAGAGACATAGGAAGAGTGTGGTGCTGACCTAACAGCGGAACTTCTCAGTCCTCTGTAGAAAAGCCTTCTAGGTCATTTCCTGGGTTATACAGCAAACACACCTGACTTTCACATTGCCCCAGATTAGGAGCCTTTTGGGGCTTTCAACAATGAGACATGGCAAGAAGCTGGCTTGAATTTTGGTGTCCCTGAGTATTGTGAGCTTTTTGCTATGAAAAGTGGTCGCATCTGTTTATCACCCATGTTGCACAGCAAAGTAGGAGCCTTCAGTCTGGCAATGATGACTCATGTTCTTCCTCCCTGTCTCAAATCTTTAAACAATGTCCTTCTGCAGTGTCTGCTGTGTTTGAAAACATTGTAATGATAGGAGAAACACCTAATTGTAAACTTGTAATTGTATCATAAATGTAGACAATACTGATATTTTAATTGCCACAGGTAGGCTCCAGGGTTAATAATCCTTTGATATAGTATTATCTGATAATGTTTTCATAATGAATAAACTTGCCCATTTAGAGCGAATAAAAAGTCAGGAGATGTTATGCTGATGAAATTAACAACAGCACACTGTTTACCTGTGTTTTCTTCAGCTAGACCACTGAATGGATATTAGCTCACAGGTTTCAGAGATGTTGTTATATGCAGTATGTGGGCACTCTTGCGTAGTTTATTCTGAATTTCTGTCTGTGGAGATTATGTACAGACACCCAACATTTCCTTAAGCTCATGGCAAAGCAATTTTTTATTGTGCGCATTTCCCGATAGGAAAACTGTCTACTTTTTGTGTAGTTTTAAATCTTTAAGGTAGTTATGACAGAATATAGCATTGGATAAAAATACGGAAGCAGTTGGAGTAACTGGCATTACTTGTTTGATGGTTTAGGTAAACGGTACAATATCTTATGATATATAGATGGAGTGGAGAATTGAAAGGGACCTCTGCACCTCACATTGAGAGTCCTTGTCCATGGACGGCAGTGGAGAATGTCTGTTGCAAGTGTTTCAGAAATGCCAAAGTGGAGTATGTAGGCACAATTCAGCAAATTCTTCTTCGGCTTGTAAATAGCTTGTAGATCCTGGGAGAAGTAAAATAATTGAAAATAGTTTTTCCTGCTATTGGGAGTTGCCATTATGAGCACATGTTGCTATCTGCCAAAACATTAAGTAAAAGAACAAGGACAATTTTTTTTTTCATACTGAGAAATTAACATCAATAATGTGTATGCAGAATAAGGTTAAGGTACAGAAAATATATACATAGGCTTTCATAAAATACCAGACATGCCCATGACTTATTGGTGTGAAACGCTGTGTGTGTCTAGTATGATGATGTAGTCTCAGAGACAGCATGCAATGTGGCAGTTACTATGGTAACAAGATGTTTTTCATTGAAGAGCCATTAAAATGGGGGCATATAAATAACATATGTACAGTACATCTCTCTTTTAGAGAGCAGTTCTTGTCCAGGGGTTGTAAGCACATGCTTTCATTCCCCTTTCCTTTTTTTTCCCCACCTTTCTCCAAATTCTTGTATGCTTTTGAACTCATATGATCAGCTTGCCTCATTTATAGCACGTTGCCTCTTTGAAGCTGTATTGCTCGCAGACCTGATAGGGGGCAATGAGAGGTGACTGAATAATGTACTTGTTGTTAAGCGAAAGAATTGATGGACCAAAGACAAAAGGAAGCAAAGAGCGTGAGACTCATTTCACAATTCCTAAGCATGAGACTCAGCTAAGACTTGCTAAGTTCAGAGAATGAGCTTCAAAAGTACAGAACGCTCTTTTCTTTTTTTGTCCCAGTGCATTCTTAAGTGCTTTAATGCGCTTAACTTTAGGCACAGTCATTCTATGGACTTCAGTTAAGTGATTTGTTGTATTAAAACTTATCAAGTGTTGAAAAGTTTTCCTGATTTGGGGCTTGACAGTTCAGATTCTTGAAAGATCAGGACAGTATATATTTGTAGAGACCAAATGTTACAGAGACTTTATTCCAGCTTCTCTACCTGTTTGGAGAAGTCAGCAGAGCTAAGGCAGCAGAAAAGATAGATAGGTAATTCCACTGTGGTGCAATCAGCAAGGAAGACAAATGTCTCTATTTTTCTACTGTCCTGCTATCCAGATTCGTGTAGTGCAGCAGAAGTGGTTTGTATACCTAAGACTGAAAATTTGTGGTTTGTATGGGAGATTTCCAAAGCTGTACAACCTGCAAAACTGAATGAAAATTTCCTGAGATTACCATGAAGTGCATTCACTGGAACAGTCATTTCTCAATTGGGTGAAGTAGGTGGTACTACAAAAGCAGGATTTTAGACCATTCAATATCATTCACTGCTTTGAAACACAAATGAAATACACTGTGAGAGAGGTGCATTTCAGCATTATTACACAGCTGCAAAGGAAATCATAAACAAAACAAAAGTAGCTGTTGGAGGTGAACTGTTTTGATAAGAATGATGTCTTACTTCTTCATCAAGTCATTGTATAAGAGAGTAAAATAATTGATACTGAAGAATACATTTGCTGAGACTGGCATCCTCTGGGTTAGAAGGCCAGTAGCAAGAGTTTTTGCTGTATTGTGATGTAAGTTTAGGCAAGCACCTACGCCATACAGAAGTATTCATAGAGGTGGATGTAGTGAACCTAATTGGTAAAGCTATATACCACACCAGCTCCTCTACCATCTAGTAGCAAATCTATACTTTGTCTGCAAAAGGAAAAACAATGGAAGTCCCCTGGGAAAGTGTACGAGAATGTCAGCAGGAACTGAAATTTAATACAAAGTAACAGCACAATCCTTGAACTCAGTAGTGTGTGTAGCCAAATACCAACCTACAGCTTCCTCTGTTTCTCTAACACAAAAATTCTTGTTTACTGTTTATTGTTATTTTTCCCTTTTTGTTATTTTTCCAAACACTCATTTTCAGAGAGAAACCCTCAGTAGCATATCTGAAGAATATAAATACTTGCGCTAGCAGTCACCAATTTGCAGTAGGAACATTTACTAATCTGAAACGATTCCATCCTAAAGTTCAGGTTAGCAAAATTCCACTGTCAATTATTCCAATTACTTCAGTGCAGCAGAGAATGTAAATGAAAGAAATGAAAGAGCTCTAGCAAAAATCTTGTACATGTGAGCCATGGCACCTAGGAAGATGGCATGTGGATTGTTTGCTTGCTGCTTTTATAATATAAGGCACTGAAGAATAAATGGTCGTCTTGCAGCTGCAAAGAGGATTTAGCCACTGCTGGTGAGAGGTACGTAATTCCCAGAGGACAGGCCTCACTGGAGACAGGAACCTGCTGTTGTGTTTTCTTGTCCTGTGTTAAGAATTAAAGCTAGCCTGATGTGGAGTTGACTTGAAAAGACTGATCAGGTTCATTGATTCAAGGGCAGAAATATCAGTGTTTACTCCAAGGAATGATCAGTCTAAGTATTCATGTAGAAAGTTTCTATTTAAAATGATATTCTTAGCAATAGCTTTACTTCCAGTTCTAAGAACAGAAGGCTAAGAAACTTCTGTGACTGTGTGTGATAAATACAGGCAAATGCTGAATTTCTATGACAGTTTTATGTATACACAGTCAAAACAAGCTACACATTAAAAAATCTCATATTATTAAGGTTGTAAATTCAGTAGTTTAAGAGCTGAAATTCAGGTTTTGGAGGACACTCTTAATTTGATACCTCTCTATCCAGGTATTATGATAGTATTCTTAATAACTTGATGACCCTGTTTTTCCCCAAGGTTTCTCCTTTGGCTAATTCCATAAATTTAGCCCTACTAATAGTGCATTCCTGGACTAAGGACGAAGCTAAAGCTGAACAACAATTCATCTTTTCACAGGGAGATGGATAGCTTTCATTGATCTCAGTCTTGGGAAAAATCTAGCTGGACTGATACATGTATAAAGTACATCTCTGTCCCTCCTAGATGAACAAATCAACTTCTGTGACAGAAGAGTAAATCATTAGCGTTCAAGTGAACTGGATTAACTCTTGAATATGGTTTTCCACAGCTTTCCTCTGTGACAATGGGCAGTTCAGCCAGCTGAGATCTCTATCTGTCAAATGGAAGATAAGGAATAAGAAATGTTGGGAAAGAAGTCTTGCTATGCAAAATGTGCTTCAAAATGGTGAAAGCAGAAATCATTAAATAGTGAAATTGCACTGTGAATGTTGATTTTTTTTTTCCTCCACCTGTAATAGCATATAATAGAAAATAAAAGGCAAAATTCTCAGTTAGGCTAATTAGGGGACATGTCTTCATAATCCCCTATGAAACCTTGTCGTGATTTAAAAAAAAAAAATTGTTGAGAAAGGAGTATTTTTCTAAAGGAGATGTTTCATAAATGTATCTTTGATGGTAACATCTATGCGAATCACATTCCAGTTAACCCAGCCTGTAGCTGAGATCCACGGCTATGAGATCTCAACCTGCTCACTCTCACTTAGCATGTTTTAAAGTCAAAATAAACAAGTAATATGAAACAGAAATAGATACAGAAGATTGAAATTTAAATACATAAATAAAACCTCACAAAATAAGTAACTAGCCACCAGCTAGCAATGTGTCAGTTACCTAGGACAACAAGCAATGGGTGGATATTGTACAGCTACAGTCTGCTCTTGTTCCTGTACCAAACAAGTCATTTCTCTGCTGGCCTAGGCCCCTTGGGGTCCTATGCTGTCAATTGAAGCTGACAGGATTCAGCTTGTGTGCCAGAGGTACGTGAGCAGGCCCTAGTGTGGGATCAGTACTGAGATTAAGGGTGCCACGGGAGCAACAGGAGAAGCCCGTGAGAGGAGGTGGTGCTCCATGAGGGTGCAGCCATGGTTTGCCTGTGCTGCAGCCGGGGAGGGTCCTTCTCCTCCATTGCTCCTTGGCTCCGTTGCACCTGTGTCTGCTGCTTCTGTGCGTGACTTTTCTGACTCAGCTGTGCTTCTGTATTGATGCTTCTTAACCCACGGTTAGTTTTTAAATAAGTAGGGGCTGGTGGAGCAGCAGTCACCTATGGGAATTGGTTGATGAGCGGTATTGCACATGAAGTGATGTGGTTGAGCCGCTCGCTCTCTCAGAAAGGGTTTTGGTCTGTCCGTTTATACTCTGGACAGATTTTTCCTTTTGCTGTTTGTAGATATATTTCATCATTTTCAACAGCAGTAACGTGCATATTGGACATTATAACCTGGAGCTTGATATCAGTCCTTTCTCAATTGTTGCCATGTACCACCCTGTTACTCTTGTGAGGATATATTCACAATCATTTCTCCAGTTAGTGGCAAAACTATCCCAGGATTCTGCTGCTGATTTCACATTTTTGCTCTAAGGCTTTTTTTCTAAAGTCTCATTTGTAACGATCCTTTCAACTTATTTAAAATAATGCTGTATAAATAATTTCCTTCCTTCTGCAAACTTTTTTTCTCATAACCAATTTCAAGAGAAAAACTTACAATAGTTTTTTTATTATTTTCTAGACGAGGGAAGTCTGTCATTTATTTTGAAGTGTGCATATCAAACTTTCCATACTTTTCCAATAACTAGCACAAAGAATTTTATATTGATGGCAACTCTTTAGGCTTCCCACGAAATGCATAAGCTTCATAGAAGGTATTTGTCTTTGGAACTGATGCAGTTTGTGAGGGGAGGGCTTTTATTTGCCTGTCATCTAAAGATATTATGTCCAGTTTCAGTTGCACAAAGCAAGGAGGAACAAAACCAATATTTTTCATTTCTAACATACTAGTTTCAATATGAGCACTTATTTTGTATAACTCATACATGGCAAGCTAGTTAAAAGTTGTGCATACTAACACACCTATGCTTTACATGTCCATGGTGGCTGAAGAAAAGGGAGAGCTACCTTGGAGGAAGGATAAATAATTACATTACATACATACTTAAAAAAACCCCATTGCATATGCTTTGACATCCTATTAACAGGAAAGCATAAGTAAGATGTTTGAATAGGGTACAATCCTTGAACCTAAGATACACGGAAAAAAGAAGAACTTAGCTACCTCTTTAGAACGAGGCGGGAAAGGTGTTTCTCTGTGGCATGGCTCTGCTTAATGGAGTAATTTAAGCTCAGCTTCCTATATTCCAGTTATTTGAGACCGATGAGAGAAATTTATCTTTTTTTATATAAGTTTGCTGCTGCTGGTTATGGAAAAAATGATATGATGTTTATATAAATAGATAATATTTAACTTTATTTTCTTCAGTCTTCTTACTTCTTTCTTGCCAACAGAAATATATGGTGTACCAAGCTTTTTCTGGTCTAAATTGGAACTTTTTCCTTAGCTGCATGCTCGTTGTAATGCAAAACAGTAGGCAGCGATCCATGCAGACTTCCATTTATAATATTAATACAAGCCATGTTCCATGCTAATACATCTCATTAATATTAAAGCAAGAAGTGTAAGACTGGTGAGTGCTTAATCATTTGCAATTAGCACCTAACAGCTAATTCAGTGGAGGGCTTTTAGGAGGAAAGAAGTGTGTATATGGAAGGGGGAAGAAGGGGGGGGACCAGCAGTTTGCTAAATGCTGGTTGATTTAACTTAAAGTATTTAATACTGTGAAAACTTAGTAATTAGAACAATTCTTGTCACCAGACAACTTTCCCTTAATTGATCATATAAAAATAAAATAAAACCTTATTCTCCTTAGAAAAGAGAGCAATGACAGGGTAAAACATAAAGGCCCTGTACTAATTTAATTGAAGATCGTTCTTACTGATAATTCTATCGTTTAGAATTATCTGAAGTTTGATCTGCTCAAAGCAAGAATTTTGTCTTTTCTCAAATGCACAGCACCATGCTCAACTTGTATAAAGTGAATCTAATCAGCCTGCAACTCAAGTCTCCCAATCATATTGTTAAGCTGTTGATCTACAGAATCCAGTGAGGATGTGGTTTAATGGCGGAGTTGGCAGTGCTAGATTAAAGGTTGGACTGGATGATCTTGGAGGTCTCTTCCAGACTAAATGATTCTATGATTTTGTGAAAAAGCGGCTGTTGGATATTAAGCAAAGCAGCTTTCTGGTGTTCTTTACAAGAGTCCATGTAGTGTTTTGTTGCAAAACCAGAATAGTTGCCATGCAATGGCCTGGGACCACTTGCCATTTTGTTTATATCTGTGTTAAGTTTCCCAAGCAGACAAACACAAAGATTTCTGTCCTTTTACTTACACCTATGTGGTTTTTCATGAATGTGCAGTATTCCTTTTGTGAGTGTGACAATGACTTTGGTGGGGCATGTGTGTCATTTTGGAACAGAACACACAACTGAAAGAAAGCTTTTCTCATGTACCTTGTAAATAAGAGTAATGGTAAAACTTTCCCAGCCAAAGGACCATGCAGTTAAGACTATGAGTGCCTATACCTTTAGTATTGAGGAAAAATTACATCCAGTAATTATCAAGTAAATATTGATGAAATATCTGTCTTGTCTCCTACCTATCTGCATTTCGGAACCTCTCTGATGTTAGTTGTCCATTTGTGCTAGTGTCAACTTCAATTTGAGTCTCTTCTTCAAAAAGGCCTTTTGAGGAAAAGGGTGAATGGTGCTCAGAGCAAGGCTTTAAAAGCAGAATACTTATCTCTGTTCCTGGCTTTGCTTCTAATTTTCCATGCTGCCTTGTACAAGACATAAAACTTTCAGTTGAAAGAACCTGAATATGTACTTAGAGGGGGAAAAAAAGCATTGCTTCTAACTTGAGATTTGAGTGTTTGTTCTTAGGAAGTGCTTATGTTTTTTTGGGTAAGGATGCTGCATGTATACATTATACTATACATTTATGAATCACAGAGAAAATCTGCTGCTAGACAGTGATCTCTATAAAGAGCAAAACACAACAGAATAGAGGTAGAAGTAACTTCACTGTCAACAACTCTGAGGAGAATTTATGTATAATTTGCGACATTATGAGAAATCTGAGGAGATTTACTGTGTGGATAGGAGCTAAGGTGTTACCGACCACCTTTGTCCTCTTTCTCTCTCCATCCCCTGTGATTGCCTGGCCTGATACTCTGCATTTTGTTCACTTTTTCTATTGTTTTCCTTTTGTCACGGCACTTCATTTCATTCCTTTTTCATTTTCTTATGCCTCATCTGTACAACCACCACAGGACTCTATTGATGTTTCTTCATTCGCTACTCCCCATGTACACAAGTCTTCCTGATCTGAGAAGAAACAACCTGTTGCAGCTCAGAGCTCTGATTCTGGCAGATAAGAACCAGAGGCTATATGGGAACAAACTTTACCATACAGGACGGAAACCATTCTATCTCTAGCCCTACTTACGCTGGCTATTTCCAAACAGTTCTTATGTACTTGCTAATTTTCACCCATATCATAATGGCTTAAGAAACCTAAAGAATCTCTGATATTACGTGCTACTCATCAGGGAACAGAAATGCTTTCAGGGGTGTCTGTACTTCCTTTTCTCTCACAGGTCTTCCAGTGTAGGGATGCTGGGCAACGTTTTTCAAATACTCGACAGTCTCAAGCTTTGACAGCTAAAAAGTTAAATAAGAATTTAAAAAACTAAAGAGATGGGGAGAAAGTTACAAATAAACCTGTACAGAACATATTTCCAGATTATTACTATAAAAACGAATGAACAACAACAACAGCAGCAACAAAGTTGGAAAGCCTCAAAATGATGGAGAGCAATGAAAGGCTGCAACCTGACTCATTTGGAGGTTTAAAGTGGAAGGTTTTTGTAGTTCTGGGGTGCATTAAACACAGCATTGCCAGCTAGTCAAAAGAGGTGTTTATCCCACTGTATTTAGCATTGGTACAGCTTCACATGGAATATTGTGCTTAGTTCTGGGCTCCACAATTTAAAAAGGATGTCAAGAAACTTGAATGTCCCCACAGAAGGGCAACAAAGCTCTTTAAAGGGCTGGAAGGCATGTCCTGTGAGGAGTGGTTGAGGATGCTGGGTTTTTTAAGCTTGGAGAAAAGGAGGTTGGTGAGTGACCTCGCTGCTGTCTACAACTTCTTGAAGAGGTGAAGTGGAGAGGGAGATGCTCATCTTTTCTCCCTGGTATCTAGTAATAGGATTCATGGGAATGGCTCAAAGCCACATCAGGGGAGGTTCAGACTAGACATTAGGAAAAACTTCTCTACCAAGAGTGTAGTTAGACACTAGAACAGGCTTCCTGGAGAGGTAATTGATGCCCTGTGCCTGTCCATGTTTAAGATGCATTTGACTAATGCTTATAATGATGATTTAATTTTGGGTCACTCCAAAGTAGTCTGATAGTTGGACTTCATGATTTTTGTAGGTCCTTTCCAACTGGAACTATTCTATTCAACAACTAAATAGATAGCAGATGTAATAAGAAATGACAAGCATCATGAGAGTTTCAGAAAGCATGATACTTTTGCTGTCTCTCCCACCTTGACCTGCCTTGAAGAAAAGCAGGAGGGAACATGGTGGTCAAGAAAAGAACAGTGCTGAGAAGGTGCTAGACTAAATTAACAAAATACTGTAACTTGCTTGTGTTGATGTGCTCCAGAGATGGGTTGGAAAAGCAGTTTAGGAAAAAAGAGAAGAAAGGGTTTTCCAAGAATAATCTCAGGATTCAAGAAGAAGAAAGTGAGTTAAGTCAACAGAGCACAAGAAGAGCAATAAAAGATGAAATAAGTAATAGGAGACCTGACTAGAGAGAAGATGAAACGAGAAAGCAAAGGAGAATCAAAGCAGGGGAAAGTACAGAAGAGGGACACACAAGGGGAAAATATTCAAAGATGCTGTTGAGAATATCTCAGTAACAGGAAAAGAGGGGTGAGCATGGGCTTTTACTGCAGGGAAAAGGGAGGAAAGAAGAATAGAAGTATAAGTGTAATAAAGAGATGACCAATATTAAAATTCCTCCGTGTAATCTCTTTGCACCTCTGCAGGCCTTTGACTAGGGAGCCTCCCATTCCAACCCCGTTCTGTCAGATGAGAAGGCAGCAGTCATCCACAGTGCCTGGGCCACACTGATAGGCAAGGTGAAAAAATCTCTTTGGAAAGGAAAGGACAGACCTCTCAAAAGGAAGTCCTTCACTTGTCAAATTAGTGCCTGTAATGAAAGGTTAAACCTGTAAATTACAATCTAACAAATGGGTTCACAGAAGACAGTTCTCTTTTTATAGTACGAAAAGAAGTAATACTGACAAAATATTATTACCTTGGAGAGACCATGACCAAGTTGCAAATCCCTCAGACAGCAGCGTGCTCTCCTGCTGTTCTTCTGAGCCAGGCACTCCTGCTTCTCATGAAGGATTGACAGACAAACAGCTCTTCATTGATTGCTGTACTTTGAGAGGGCTTTGATTGTTACACTGAGTCTTCAGGAAGGTATACTGTAATGATATCTCTGCCACAACCCAGGCAGCTCAAAATAGAATCATTACGTTCAGTCAAAAGACTAATGTTTACGTATTGTGAAGGACTTTTGAATTATATAGGAAGTAAACTTATACAGCAGAGTACTTATGATCTTGTTGTAACTTCGTCATAAAAATAAGATTGGGATTTGGGTTCTCTTTCTCATCTTTTCTATCCCGTTTTAGTCTTTTGGATGTTTTTTTTATGATTTTGGTTGTTGTTTTGTGGAGTGGGAGGAGGGTTACTTGGTCTAAGCCTGAGAGGTGTGAGTGTGTAAATGCAAGATAGCATTGGAGAGTTAACAAGGTATGTGCCACGGTTCAGTTTAGCTGCGTTTTTAATTCACAATTTACCCTTCATCCTTTCATAGAGACTTTTTTTACATGTTTTATTTTTCCTTTAGCCTTCCGGATCTCATTCCTGCAAATTCTTCCCATCTTGCCTGTTGCTTATTACCAGGGCCAATTCTGCTGGTGCTGGTCTTACATCAAGGAGGACATAGTAAGACTTTAACTTTCAAGTTCTTTGGGACAGTAAGCTTTGGCTCTTGCTCACTGTTGGTAAAGGGCCCTTTTAATAATTAGAAATAGTAAAAAAATCAAGTTGTTCAGGTGGGAAAGACTGGTCTCAGATGTTACGCTCTGCTATGTAATTATTTTATCATGCACCGCCGACTGCTTGCACATGATGTGTCTTCCTTAAAGTTTGCATATGTTGCTGTTCTAAAGTTTCAGGTAAATCAAGAAACTTCCTTTCCAGTCTGTAGAAGAGAGACCATGAATATTCTTTTCTTCCAAGTAAGATATAGTTTTTAGTAGGACATGAATATAATAAATACGTCATGCAAGGGTTATACTTCTAATTTTTCAGCAGTTCAGAATATTTAGTAATTTGTTGTCACATCAGGAAGTTTTAATTTGAGTGTTTTATTGTGCCATACATTTAAAAGCAATCTGATACTGGAGAGAGGAAATTGCTGTAGTCCCTATTTTTCATGGTTTGTTTGAATGAATAATTAATTATCACACATGATTAATTTAAAATATTTAATAATAAAGCATTTCAGTACACCTCATGTAACATCCTCTATCACTTTCACAGTGTGCTGCCTATAAAAAATGTGGTAGTAAAAAGTAGATATAGAAGAGCATAAGTGCTAGAACTGTGGAACATGGCAGGAGTGACACTGAGGGCAGCATGCTCTGTCCCTTTTGTACCTGGCTGAAGGACCACTAGATCAAATGGTGGGGTGGAGGGAATGTGGGGTGAGAGCTATATCCAACAGTAGGGGAAAGTCTTAAAGTAAGGAAGATATACAGAAATCTTAAACTGAACCAGAAAGAATGGGATGATTAATCTGTTTATTTTTATTTTTAAGGAAGGAAAGATTGATCTGGTTACTTTAGGGTTATCAGAAAATCCAGTGGATTGCCAGTTGGGTGATCGGTGTTTAGCTTTGTGACTGAATGGGTGTATACTCTAAGTCATTTCATGTGCTTGTGCCCCTGATTTTCTATGTGCGGAAGGAATAATGATATATCTAACTATTTTGAGATCACAGGAAAAAAAGCTGTAAGAATTTAGTGTACTGAGTAGCATTACCAGTTTGCACCTTGGGGATTGCAGCTTGTAGATTTCTGTGCATGTTAGGAAATGGAGTTTGAAGCTGTTGCCAAACACAGAACAACAATAAGAAGAGATGGAGTGTGTCTTAGCAAACATGTAGGGTCTGGTGCTCTCCATTTCTTGTGGAGAAAACTCTGAAAACAAAGACAAGAAAGTAATTGAGACAGAGACGGTGGGAAGACTTAGAAAAGAGGAGAAAAAATTACACAACTGCAGAAACTGCCTGGAAGATGCAGCTTTGTGGCATTTTCTGCATGCTTGCTGGGAGGAGCCCAGGAAGCACCCCATCAGCCCCCCCTCTCCCACAAGCTGACTCAGGGTCTCCCACCTCAGAAGTGTAGTTGCAGAAGCCAGGGGAAGTACCATCTCAAAAATTTTCTTAAAAGATGATATTATACCATGTCCTTCCAATACTGATGGGTACTTCCTGAAAACTTACTGTAGATCAAATTCAGCACAGAATTTCTGGGCAAGAAAAACAGACTTTTCAAACATAATCAACATTAATATCCAAAAATCTAATGCTGTAACAGTCTGAGTCACTAAAACGTCCACTGGCTTCTGTGCAGAGCTGGGTTTTTCATGAGAGGTGCACAGCAGCTTGCAGTACTGAACCAAAGCTGTGCTGTAGTGCAGTCCTGTGTGCTGCATGGAATACATCGGCTTGGCACTTGCTGCTGGCTAGCTGGGTAAGTTTTAAGCAGACATGGAAAAGAGCCACTTGCAGTTTTATTTTCTTAAAACTGATTTATCATTAAACTTTGTCCTCTTTGTGTCACTGAAATCTGTTTTTAATTGGTCGTTTTAAGTCAGGCATTAAGTTCACTTTTCTTTTTAGAAGAGAATTGAGTTCTAGCCAATGTGATTTCTCCCAAACCCTTTCTTGCTCCTGGCTTGTGAGCAGCAAGTTAGTATGCTCAGAAAAACTTATTCCGTTCTTTTGGCTGCAGTTTCTGAATAAGCATGTTATTTTTAAAATATCTTTGATATTTCTAAATAGACCAACAAGAAACATAAATTTGGCTAAATGCCTCTAACCTTGGCTAGTTACATGCAGTTTGTCTTTTCTTTCCTGCTGACCTCAAATTTGAGTCTCCTTTCCCACTCAGTATGGGCAGGACAGAGTTTCATTTTGAGACTAGTCTGTAAATGATCTTTGGTTTGTGAGAAGACGTGCGAAATGTGAGGCTGATCCAAAGCTCACGAGATCTTAGCAAATCTTTCCCATTTACTTTGGTCAACTTAGGAGCAGGCACTGTATGGAGGATGGAGAATGTATCTGAGCTGTTGCTGCCAGAAAGTCCCTCAAGTCCATAAAAATTGAGTTTTGCTATCAGGCAGGCAGAATATAGCCAGAATCTCTGAGAAATCTCCTGAACATATTCTAGGCAGCCTCTGTTAATGGAGAAATCTTTAAATTTCTGTTCATATGCCTTGGTGTCTTGTAAACAGAAATTATCCACCCTTAACTCCCTGTTAATGTAATGAGTACAACTGTTATTATGTCACGGAGAAAGCTAGGTTGAAATAATTGTAGTAAGATTTTGTGAGAGTCAGATATGATAATGATATGTACAAGGGCAGAAAGAGGAGTTTTTGCCACTGATATCAGCAAGACCAAGGATGGATCCCAAATAAAATATGAACTTTTTTGCGAAAATTCTACATTGGGTAAAGCTAGTTAAAATGCAGTTTTCTTTTTATGCTGACTAGTTTTCTGCTTCTTAGTGCGTGTTAAGAATAAAAAGTCATATTTTTCCAAAATTCTGATAACATTTAAAGAGGGACTGCAGTGCTCCGTATTGTATGGAGTACAGTTTGTCTTTCTAATGAATATCAAAGTCGTGTACGAATCTCGAGGAAAAAAGGTCTCTAAAAGGGCAAAGTACAATTTCTCTCATAATACTTTTTTCCCCCCGTGTACTATCTGTTTATATAGTGTGGGATTTTTTAAAATATATAAATATTTATGCAAATGTTGATTTATTATTCAGTAACCAATCTTTGTTGGATACATTACAGCATAATCAGTTGTATGTTAAAAAGCATTCAATTTCATGCCTAATTAACATATTATAAAATGTGGAGAGAAAATTAAATTATTATGGACAGTTTGCAAATGTAATACATAGCGTTCTTCAATAATTGCATGAATATTGGATGTAATGCAATGTGTTACTTCAACTCTCTTTTGTGCTCACTCTTTACTGATAGAGTGGAATGAATGGGCTCTGAGGGACATGTACTGTACTGTCCTTAAGCAGCATCAGATTCCCATTAACATCAAAGCAAACTGCTTGTAGACACAGAGAATGGTATATGGCCCAGTGTGTGTAAATTAGATCAGCTCCGTGTAGGCATCTGGAATTTTGAAACACGTCTACCTTTTGAGGGGCAATTTCCTGTAACTTGATTATTTCGGCAAATAGCTGAATAGTTTGGGCCCAATCCTCCTCTTTGTTTAGTTAGTGGCAAAATTCCCAGTGACTTCAATGAGAACAGGACAAGATGCCAAAAAACACGTGTGTAGCTTGTGGAGTGTAGCTATGCCTAATTTGACAGTACTGTGAATTTTGCAAAAATTCCTGCCATAGAGTACTGTTGCCTTGTTTTGTGCTATCTTTGCACTTCACATAATAAATTTCTGCCTTCTGCAAAGAGAGTAATGATTTCTTGAGCAACTGCAGAGACATTATATATTGGTTCATAATATTTTCTTTGGGATCCCTGACTCCCCAGGAATTTGAAGCCAGCTGTTTGCATTGCATTTATAATGCTTAGGACCTAGGATTACTGAAGATGGTAGAAGCTTGACTTCTGTCTAATTAAATGCACTTTGTAATGGAAAATTTGATACAATATACATAGCTGGGGTTCAAAAAGTGAAGGGCAGAACGGAACTGCTTAGTTCTTCCAGCTGAACCATACAAATTGGCTCCCAACTGAATTATTACTGTTAGCTGAATAACTGAATAATCTTTTTTGTTTAGAGATAAATAATAACGCATGTTACTGAAGTCCGCTGACAAATAAATCATTTAATGATTGAGATTATATAAACAACCGTATTGGAAAAAAATAAAATAAAAACTTGAAAGTAAAGCTCCCTTCAGACGATAACAGGACAGTTTTGTAAACCACTTAAAGCTGTGATAAAATCCTACTTGACTGGCCCACGAGCAGATGTGACAAGTTGAATTTATTTCCTCTCTTACCAGGAAGCTTTGCAGGAAACTCTTAACATATGGTGCTTTTCACTTCCATCTAGAGCTATAAATGTTATTGGAAAAGGATGTTCCCAGGAGCAGCAAGTTTCTGACGTTTCTGCCAAATGGACTCCAAATGATCCTTCTGTGGTTCTGAATTCCCTGAGTTCTTAGGAGCTGGCAGCCAAGAATCTCTGATCTAAATACAACTCACTAATTTAATTATTTTATTATAGATCTATGGAAGGCTCTTGCAGTCCAGTGACTTTGCATCTGTATTGTATCTGGCTAGGCAGGAAGCACAAGTTAGGAAAGTATAAATATTTTGTTTCTTAACTGCTTTTGCTTGAAAACTTGGAAACCATTTAACACACAAACTAGTCATACAAGTAAGAATGCAGATGAACAAGAATTAGAGATAAAAGTAACATCAACTTTTGTTTTATGTTTTGAATAGCTTTATTTCCTAGGCAGACCAAGTATAGTGTGTCCAGTAGGTAGGAGCAGTAACAAAAATTACAGCTTAACATTCAATTGCTGCACTTGAGCCCTCCCTGCACGCCTTCCTAAAAGAAGATACATTAAGTACTTGTATGGGGAGCAAGTCATTGAATCTCTTGTAGCTGACTTGTACTAGCACAACAAGTTCAGAAGAAGCACCAAAGTGCATGTTTTTTGTTTAATGTGGTTCCAGAATATTTAACTTTAGGAAATTAAATGGCTAAATTTTTCATCTTTTCCTTTGGAAGATAAGCTACTGTCCAGAAAATAACATTTCTTCTTAGATTATGAACTTATGTCCCTGTGGTGCTCACTGCAGGAGAGTTTCACTTGTAACTTTAGCTGGAAGACTTGAAGAGAAGAGGGTTGTGTTTCAGACAGGACATGCCTTGGAGTGGTATCAAAAAGATGAAGAATATGAGCTGGACCTGGTAACTCAGCAAACCACGAACAACTCTCCAGCCATTACCAGAGTCTGGTTCATGCCTGTTGGAAGTGTTTGCTGTGACCCTGAGCAAGTCCTTAGGCTCTGGGGTGAGGCCAGGAGATTTTTCAGTCAGTCAACTTAGCTGCGGATAAAAACTTAAGCAGAGTGTGATGCTGACAGGTAGGCTTTAAGTTCCTTGCACATGGACATTTTTCCATGAAAGAGAAAGAATAAAGGTATGTCTGTCTGACACAGATGCAGTGTTTGATGAAAGAAAGGATATTGAATTAAAATCCAGCTTTGGCTTGGGTGTGACAGTGTGATTTAGCTTTTAGGGGAGACGACATCCAGAGGTCCGCAGACTGGATTGCTCTGACCGTACTGTCAGTGAGCTTAAGTTTATGTGAGTGTATAGGGGAGAAAAGTGGTACTCCCATGAAAAAGAAGGAAAATTGTGGAGCTAAATGCCAAATACCTTTTCATGATAACTAACTTTTCACATAAAAGGAGAAATGGAACTCCATGCACCACATAAAATGGTGATTTATCTGAGATCACAAGACTTAAGTCCAAGGATCTGAAGAACACATTCCAGAGGAATATTTCTAGTTTGTGAAGGATGAAAATAAAAAATGGTAATGAGTAGTTTGGCTGAAATTTGTGCTAGTGCTTAATAGAACAGGAAGAGTTGGAGCTGCTAAAAGCAGATAAAATGAGGATTAACAGGGGTGCTAAAAACTTTAAAATCCGGAATAATCAGTGAATATGACTGTTTAGAGTAATATGTGTGTATCTGAGAAATCATACTGAGGTGAATTTTACCAAATGCACACTGGAAAAATCAGTACTTTTTTGTCATTGTTTCAAGAGGAGAGCTATCTTGAGAGAGAAGAACTGGATGAGAATCTAAAACTGGGATAAAAATGACAAAAATCTGTTCTGCTCTTACTGTGTGACAAGGTATGGCTTTAAAATATTTTTCTCCTCCCTGAAGGTGCCAATGTCTGAAACAGTAATGGAAAAATGCACACAAAATAATTTACCCATAAAGGATTAGATTCTGACAGGACACTTTTAATACAACTGTAGTGCTTTATCCTGCAGTTCTAATTTGGCAAAAATCTCCATTCATTACGTTAATTTGCACTGAATGTTCTAGAAACAAACCATGGCATCCCCCTTTCAGTACACTCAGCTGCAGAGGGAGAACCCAGGCTATGCTCATGTATGATGGTACCTGCTTAGAGTTGTGTCTGGACACTTTCTGCAATAGCATGAAAGAGTTCTTCACTCTTAGCTGATGGGTAACAGGATCTTTGCTTTCCAGTTCAGATTTCCACATTGTTATTAACAAAAGTGTATCATGGCCGTAATAGCCTGGATTGCTATTTAATCACATTAATTTATACCTTATATGCCCAGTGCCAGACTACACGGTACGCTGATATCAACAGTATTTGATATCTTTCTGAACAAAAGATTATTTTGGCACTTAAATGAAGTTAGACATTTACTATCATGTTTTATAGCTTCTAAACATATGACGTATTTCCTAATGTATTAACTATCCTATAAATCTCTGTAACTAAGCACTTGATCTAGATTCAGTGAGTTACTGTATGCTAAATAAACACCAACTCAAGAGAAAATTATTTAGTCAAAATTTGTTTTCATTTGCATCTTTGCAACCTCACTGAACTCACTGCAGTACGTCCAGAGACACAATTTGGACAGTAAATTAGCAAATCTTCTTATGTAGTGGAGCTGTTAAACCTCAATAAAAATATTTTAATAATCAATTGCAATTTAATTAACATGCAATTGCTGTCTTAGTAAATCTAAATTAAATCCCCATTTTAGCCACTTAATTCAAAGCATGAATTAACATTCCTTATTGATAAGTAGTATTATAATAGGCTTTCAACCCTGAGTTGAAGAAAAAAATCAATTGTAACACTACGTTGGATTAAGTAGAAAATTCATCACATATTTCTAGTGCAGTGTAAATTCCTTCTTGTGCCTTGAGGTGGTGCAATGTATCTCTCAGTCAGAACGTCACCGTAAGGGGACAGATTGCATTTTCTGTTCAGCTTTCACAAGGAGGACTGTGGTACTTCTTCATCCCCTGCAAAATTCAAGCATACTGTAGAAAAGATGGAGTAATGAAGAGGACAGATTCTTTTGGCAGTATCTGAATTTGAGCTGCTTTGGATGGATGTTCTGACAGAGCTCTTCCACCCTCACCTTTCCTACTGTTCACGCGTCAGCTTGATAAGGAGAGGGCTTAGCAGGATGCTGTTGGCACCTGAGTTTTGTTTTGAGCCATATCTCTGCTTTCACAACAGCCAGGAGTTGTGGCTACCTTAGAAGAACCAGATCAAAAGGGTGCTGCTAAATGAGAGCAGCTACATAAGATCACAGGAGTCAATGCTATAAGTGGATGCAACAAAGTACCAGGAGCAGCTGTGAGGGTAGTTTAGGAGTAAAGGAGATCTGATGAACCAAGAAAAAGGCTAAGATGTGAGACAAGGTTGTGAAAAAAGGAGATATATTTAGGCAGACAGAAAAGAAAGATATGTGAAAGGAACAACAATAATTAAGGAGATGAGACATTGGAGGATTTTTTTTTGAGAATAAAGAGCCAGGATAAATTTTCACAGAAGGAGACTTGAGATTGGTGTATGCAGTGGGAAGGTAGGAATGTCATGCACTTTACCTCACCAATGGAGCTCGTAACATGAACTAGTCATTGACTCTGAGGAATGCATTGACCACAATTACTGTGTCCTCTCCACCCCCATGGATGTCAACCAAAACCTGAGTAATGTTAGAGTCACATATTTCAGCTGTAGCCAATACTTTCTGCTAAATCTGTCTCTCATAATGATGTCTCTGCAGGACTGGGCCTCGTTCTTCTGTCACTGATCGGAGCAAATCCAATCGAAGCAAATTGGAGCCAATTGGTGTTTCCATTATGCAGTGGCAGGAGAATTGAACTCATTGTCACTAAGGATATATCAGTACTTCCTATTAATGTCAGTTTTCAGTTTTAAAACATTTTGTTAAAAGTTCCCTCGGGCTGTATTCTCTACACAGATTTTTTGGAGAAGGAAGACATTTTATATTGAGAGCTCATTTGGTTTATTGTTAGAGGATGCTTATGTTCAGAACTTAAGTGGATATTACTTTCAACAAGTGAAGACATTGTCTCCTTTATTGTAGCTACTGGTCTGCAAATAGACAAAATTTTCTTTGGATAGCTTTATAGACTTTTGGATCAATTTAAGCAAAATTAACATTTCTTTGCAAAACTCAATACTTGGTAACATAGTTATGCCTTACATTTTTTATAATGGGTGATTTTTTTAATAATATTTTGTATTAATACACACCTCCATGTTTTCCGAGAAAAGGACTATATTTTGCTATTGGGTATGAACATGCAATTTTTGCTAATTTAAGTAAAGGTTAAAAGGGAAATTTCAAGCATTATCACAGATTTTAGTTTGGTATTTTTTCTCTTTATTATTCTAAATGAATCTTTAAATGTGTAAACCAGTTTTATTTGTGTAAGTTTGAAGACTTATTACTTTACCACAGTTCTACTTTTTTTAAATATCTGTCTTGATTGCTGTCATTATTACTATTGCTTGCACTGTTTATTTATGATGTCATTTTAGCTCAAGGCTAGCATGGTGTAATCATTCTGCCTTAAGCATCATTTTTCCCTGTAGCATGAAGATGAACATAGCGAACAGTACAAATTACAGATTGTTGTTGCTGACATTCTGTTTAGCAACAATAAAAATAAGCTTATGACTTCTCTCATGTTGAGCTCTTCCAGGTGTTATTCTCTGCTCAGACCTCCTGGTGTAAATGAGGAGTAATATTATTCATTCCAATTAAATATGGTCATTTTCAGTGAAGAGAATCTGCTGTCAAGAACAGCAGTCTGTCCAGACCTTCAAAGTGCTTGTGCCATATTGTTAGTCACACAAAAATATAATTGCTGGAAATGCTCCCTGTTGCCTATGATTTTACCCATGTTTGACTGTATTTGGCGTATTGCATGGTCCTGGTGTTCTTGGGAAACATAAGTCCAGCCAAGAATGTAGCACCCAAGTGAAACAAAGCACTGTTGTTTATTGTCTTTGCAACCATCTTTCTTGTCTGTCTTTAAAGGTTGAGATAATAAGTCATAATGTCTGTTATTAAAATAGGAGCAGAATGTGAGTCTGTTTTATGCGTTATACATGAAAAGCAATCAGCTCAGTTGTGTAGTTATACCCACATAGTTATTGTTTCCTGCTTGCAGCAAAAGTCACTCAGCTTTCAGAAGCTGGTTCTTCACTTTCTGACCCATTTCACCCTATTTTGTTTGCATTCTTTTAGAAATTGAGAGATCTGTTGCAGAGAATACAAAATTGCATTACAGACTATGAAATTGGGAGGAGCAGCTGATATATATGAGGAGGTTGCACTGTCATTCAGAGGGAACTTAACAGTCTAGAGAAATGAACCAACCTTATGAAATTCAGCAATGAGTGCAAATCTTGCACCTGGAAAGGAATTCACTCCATGCTCCAGTACAGGCTGGGTCTGACCAGCTGGAAAGGAGCTTTGCAGCAAAGTCTTGGGGTGGGTCCTCGTGGACACCAAGTTGTTCATCAGCCAGCAATGTACCCTTGTAGCAATGAAGGCTGACATCGTCCTGGGCTGCATCAAGCTGAGCATTGTCAGCAGGTTGATAGAGGTGATCCTTCCCCTCTGCTCAGACTTGTTGAGACATATCTGGAGTGCTGGGTTTAGTTCTGGGATATCTAGTACAGGAGAGACATGACATACTGAAGTGAGTCCAGCAAAGGACTGCGAAGAGTGGAATGTGTTGCATGAGGAGAGATTGAGAGAACTGTTGCTTAGCCTGAAAAAGAGAAGGTGTGAAAAGAGAAGCCTGAAAAAGAGAAGAAAAGGGGGTCTTATCTATGTGTATAAATACTGGATGGGAGTCAATGAAGAAGATGGAGTCACACCTCTCAGTGGTGCACAGTGAAACATCAGGAGGCAATGGGCACAAAATGAAATACGGGAAGGTCCTCGCAACTGTTTAAAAACAAACAAACAAAACCCGCTTTTTTTTTTTTTTTACTGTAAGTTCAGTTAAACATCAGACCAGGTTGCCCAGAGAGGTTGAGAGGTCTCCATCCTTGGAAATATTCAAAACTTCTATGCACTTCTAATCAGAGCAGCAATCTGCTCTGGCTCATCCTACTTTGAGCAGGGGTATTGGACAAGATGGTCTCCAAAGGTCCCTGACAAGCTCAGTGATTCTGAGAATCTCCTGCTTACCAGATTCCAAGATTCATTTCAGATCTTTTTACAAAATATCCCAGCATGAGAATAAATTGCCTACAAGCAATGTAGTCTTCAAGTCTCTGTTCTAGCCAGTCAGAGAGACCCATATATGACAGACTTACGAAGACAGTAATGGCATAAAATAAATATATAATTTCAGACTAATAATCTTTCCCCTTCATATTCCTGCTGAAAGTCTTGTAGTTTTTGCAGACTTTTGGATGCCAGCCTTCCACAAATCTATTACCCTAAACTTATATATCTTGCTAGCATATACCAGATACCTTCACTTGGAGGTACCTTTGCAAGTTAACCATATTTGTTCATACTTCCTGTTTCAGGAACATGAGTCCTGTAAATGCTTCTGCTAGATTTTGTATCCTCATTTACACCAGTCTGTGATTTTTATCCCTGGCCATACTGCCAGACTGACTTCACACACTAGTCTTTTGTTCCACTTCTGCGGAGGTTTCAGCTGATGCAAAATATTAAGTTATTAAGGCACCACATTTTTTTATGGCATCTCTTTTTCAGTTTAACTCTCTTTAACTTGTAAGATGGTTTTCTTTGCTGAGTACTTTTTGTAAATAACTGTAGTTCTGTAGTTTTGTTGAAAACAGTTCATTTGTGAATATCTGATTCACAAATTGTTTAGTTTTGACCAGGCAGAGAGACCACAACTTATTTTAATGTATTTCATTGAATAAGCAGAATCCTGAGAAATAGATCTCTTTTCCAGTGCAAATACTTGTCTTCATAAAATCAGGATTTGCTTTCCATGAGCATATACTGATACATCTTTCAAATTCACACACATTCTTCCTCCTAGACTTGTTTGTTAAAATATTAAGGTAGTAAACAAAAGTTTAAGCATACTAATTTAAAAATGTGTAATCATTTTTGTGGAGACATTTCTTCATTATTTGCTCAGTTCTAATTTGAACTCTTTACCACTAAGAAGTAAGCTGGACCCCTAACTCATTTTAAATAAATTACTGAACAAATGATAATGACTTTTGGCCATTATCAGCATGGGCTAAATTCATGCTGGTTTTCATCAGATGAAAGACTGTGTCACACTATGATTCCCTTGAGCCATCCAGTCCCTCAGCTATCAGCAGCACTTTAATTTTCTCTTAGAGACAGTATAATGTGAGCTCTCAGCCTGGTTCACTGAGAAAATGTGGTAATTTTTCATACTTTCAAACACAGATGTTCTACCAAGTTTCATCCAGAGAGGCTAAATCTACATTTTAAAGCAAGGACACCCTAGATGTTACTTTTGAAATAACATACAACATGGCACAAAGAAATGAATGAATATAATTGTGTAACAAAAGTTATAAATCAGACCCAGGAGATAAGAATAACAAAACAAAAAAGTGAAAAATTCACCTTTTAATTACAGTGGTGAAGCCTCTGAGATTGTGAAAACATTCATTTGTATAATTCTGGTTCATACAGTCATTATAGGAGAACTTGCTAACCATCTCTTTTGAATATAATCTTGCAGATGGCAAACAGATTCATTTTTATTCTCAAAAAATTAGATAATAGAATTATAAGAATTGTCATGAATGAATTTTACCTGCAGAAATGATGATTCAACACATTTAAAGAAATCATTTAGTAAGAAATATTTTCTTTCAAAGGTCAGTGTTAAATCTTTCTATTTACTTTTCATTAGCAGAATATCATTGTTCTTTATTTATTATATTTCGGTTTACTACCAGTACACCACAAACCTTAAAAGTGCACGTTTCTAGTCTTCCAGGAAAATCTGAAAATTTCCTGAAGATTTGTGCACTGTTAATATTTTTGTTCATCTGAAACTAAACAAGCTAAGAAATAACATGCTGTTTGTATCTGCAAACGAAACCAAACAGGGGCATGTTTCGAGGGCCCGTTACACCATTGTCCTACAACCTGTAAGGTAAACAGTAGGCACAGTGGTTGCAGAAAATGAGCTGCAGATTTTTTTCCTGAAGAAATGGAGAAATTAAGTAAAACCATAGGGACAAACCTGAACTAAGAATATTTGGGTCTCTTACTGTAGGAATAGGCCTGCAGATAGTGAATGTGCCTACCAGCTTAGGGAGTTGTGTTTAAACATTATGAATTTTACTGACTGATGTAGACAGACTTAATAGGAAAGTTTGGCTCTTTAAGTTCCTGTTTGGTATCCTCACTATCCTATATAATGTCACTGCTAAACTTGTCGCAACTCTTTGTAGATACAGCTCTGAAATGTTACCAGTACTTAGAAAAAGATTAATATCTTCTTTCTCTCTGCGTGAGTTTTCTTGAGAAAAACAGTTAACGTATTTGCTATTCTTTCAAGTAGACTTTATCTTGCCCTATATAGAAATACCAGGAGACGTCAGCAAAGGATATCTATATGCCGTATAACAAACATATCAGTGTAGTATCGTGGTTGTGAATATACGATGCTTTAGAACTAGTAGATCTGTGATTCAGTTTCTCAATAGAAAATTATTCAAGGCAGCGGGCCATGATACATTCCTCTGTGCAGAAATACTAGCAGGTGAGGGGAATATACGGATTCCCACATAACTCCTGAGATCCTTAGCTCAGTGAGATTGGTTTACATGCTCTCCTTAGAGGCTGGGGAGTGCAGCAGAAGCTGAAGTTTGATGCAGCCTGGGGAACCTGGTGGGCTTCCCATTGTAATCTTTCAGTTCTCCTACCTGTCCCTCATGGCACTGCAGGTGACGCCTTCTTCAGAAACAGCATGCCTGTCTCTGGCAAACCTGGTCACCGCAACATCCCTAGGTGTCCAGCCTAAACCAGAGACTGGCCTGCATAGACCCCTTAACAGCAGAGGGATGGGGTTTAAAGCCCTACCAGGCTTGCTTTTACTATTTCTCCAAGTGCAATAAATGCAATTAACATCTGGTAGGATATGGAACAGTGTCTTAAAGCTAGAATCAGGTACAAGTTCTTGTGGTACTGTAGTCCTAAAACACCATATAGAAGCTTCTGTGAGGTTTTTGGGTAGAATTGGATGAAGAAGGCTTAACATTAAGAGAAATGTGGAGGTCAAAATTACTCGTGAGGGATGCCATACTAGACAGACATGTACATAATATATCTAATTACTCTTTTTTCACTTTGGAAGTAACTTTACTTTTTGTACCAAACTTTACCAAAGCCTGTCATTAAGGATGAAATTGTCTTATCTTTTGAAAAATGATGATGGAATGTAAAGATTTCTATTGTTTATGGCAACAATTTTTTGTGAACGGTTTTTCATAATTCTTTTAGAATACTTTTTGACTGTAGGTAGAGGTAATAACAGGAAAAAATCAGAGCATTCAGTTAGAGAATGTGTATATATTTTTTCACTGAACTTAAGTTAGGGAACTAAGAGCAGTCAAACATCTCTGGTAAGATTTTTGCTCCACCAAAGTCATTGCTTTAACTTCGTTGGCTTCATCAAGAGTACTGGCATCTACCCTATTTGCCTATTTAACTATGTGAAGTCCATCAGACAGAAAAGGTAGCTGCAAAAAAACATTAAAACATTAACAGGTTTTAGACCTTTAAGTAAATGAAAATTGGAAGTATGTTATGGATTAATCTTGTTTTGTGAAAGCACCATCATTTTCAGTTACAGCTTTAGATTTCTCAGTTTGCTTTCAAATATGTAATAAATGAATAATAGATATCCTGTAATTACTTCAGTGTTTCTTTTATAGGTAAAACTATAGAGCTACCTGGCAATGTACTTTTTAATACAGGAAGTCTGATTATATGTTCTTTATTATGTTATCTTTTTAAAATTATTTTTAGTATTCTTTCCTTGTCTGAAAATGCAGAAAATTCTAGTTTTTTTAATAACATACATTATTTAAATGCATAAATTTGCTTAAGCCTCAATAGGTTACTCTGACTTGTAAGACTATTACTTTTCCAGTTGCAAGCAAAAATGATACTACGAAGATATTCCATTTGAGAAAATATTTAAATAAACTTTCTTCATCCAAAAATGAGATGCAGCATATTTACATTTTTATTTGATGAAGCCTGTTCCTGCTATCTTTGTTCTTAATTTGGTCTCAAAAGAATTAGTAGTAAGAGGAAAAATAGTCTGTAAATATGTATGAAATCAAATTTAGAGGGTAGGCTAAAAGGTATTGACTGCCAGCAGTGCTAAACGGCAGGAGGCAAAATTTCCTCCATAGTTTTGTTCTTGGCTGGAAACACATTGCTTTCCATCTAGATTATTTAATCCTCAAAATGCACATCAAAGCTTCTCATCGGGTGGTGTATGTCTTTATAGGCAGTTGAATGTCAAAGATCTAGCTTAAAGATTTTTGAAAAATGTAAAACATAATAGATCCCAGATAATAACACAGCAGTGAAGCTCCTGTACTATTCCTTCTAGCAAAGCACTGGTATCCCAGGTTGTAGTTAATCTTTGTGGCGAAAGGAAGAGCCAGCTTCCTACATAAGAATTTGTGACATCCATCCAACAGATAGAAATAAAATGATCAAGTCATGTTACTGGACTAATATTAGCTTGTTAACAATTCCCTTCTCTCTTTACACTTGTGGCACAATAGGCTATGAGTTATCTCACTCCTCCAGCCCAATTAGACAGTGGAAAAATGTATGCAAAATATGTATGAGACATTTTCCTCTTGTACATTCTTAACAGGATGCAGGCTTCAACACTGTCCCTCCTTCCAGAACTAATTTATTTCCATCTTTGGCAAGAGCTGATTACTTGTAGTGATTGCATCAATTCTCATGAATGATTATTTCATTCTTAGGGAGTATCTTAAAAACCTTCTAAACAATTTTGTTTTGTTGTTCTGAGCTTGAATTCTGCCCTGATGTGAGTACGTAAAATAGCCAGGCATTTGTAAGGAGCCCCTCAAGGAGATTCTGAAGAAATGTAGTAGCTGAAGAAAGTGTTTTGCTTTTCTGTATTATCTCTGCAACAGGAGCAGGACACTGCAGCTGCCAAAATAGAAAGGGAAGAAATAAAGAGGAGTGAGAATTAAAAAGAGCATCTTCATTCTGCAATGAAGATTTCCTGTTCTTTCTTTTTATATTAAACTCTCCTTCCTTTATTTGTTTAAATACTGGTGATACAATATTTCCTATAGATGGCTCAGCTGTGACACAGAAATAAGGTATCTGTGCTGAATACTCAGGGGTTTCATTTCACATCTGTTTAAGACAACCTTATTTTTTTTAAACCCTGAGTAGTCTCGTTCCCATCTCTATCCACGACCTTCCCTTTCTTTTTTTTCTAGTTATCCTCTTCCTGTAGTACCTTTTTCTTTCCAACAATCTGGTGTAAAAGCTCTCTCTCCATTTCTGCTACCTGGAATTTCTACACTAGCACCTGTCTGTCTTTACGGATGTCATTATTCTTTTCTGTAACTTTCCATTTCAAGGCATGCTTTATGGCAGCCAATACATTTTCCTCTGTGAAGATATCCATTCACCGTGCCCTTAGTTTCTCCTTCCTTCTATTGTGTTTTAAGTAGTACTCTCTTGTTAACAGCCGTACTCAAATACATCTT
Source organism: Chauna torquata (assembly GCA_013399475.1). Taxonomy (NCBI): domain Eukaryota; kingdom Metazoa; phylum Chordata; class Aves; order Anseriformes; family Anhimidae; genus Chauna; species Chauna torquata. The sequence continues at coordinate 40,177 of VXAL01006650.1, read as the reverse complement.
CTATTTCTATGAAAGCAAAACCTTGCCTAGCTTTATATCTCATCAGAATTTGACTGACCTTTTGGTGACTGTAAGGTTTTGGCGGTGTTTCTAAGGGAAAATTAAAACAATGCAGTGGAAGATTTGATGGGCAAAGGCCCTCTCCCTTTTTTGCCCCAATTTCAATTGCTTTCAGTGTAATTCAAAATTGGAGAGCAGCTGTGTAGCCCTCCCACCCGTTAAATAGCTGCTTCTTTCCTTTGGGAATTCTTGGGAATCTAAGAGGACTTCCAAACATATCCTCACTGTTTCACTTTTGCATTTCTCTTCCTCTTCATTTTCACCTGTGGTCTTCAGCAAGATCTGTCTGCGTGCCATGCTGCATTTCAAGAACATCCCAGTGTATTCCAGCAGTTACGTATGTTGGCTTCCTCTGTGTGGTTCATGGGATTTGGATCAAACAGCAGTTACCCTTCCTCTTCTATATTGATCTTTCTCATTTCTTTGGGCAGAGAGAATTATCCTGTTTCAGTTGGCAAGAGAGGCAAGACACTGATGTCTAAAACATACAGACAGAAGTGTGGGCAACCGAAATGACAGGGTTGCAGAGACAGCCAGTAGTCTGGCTGTATGCTGGGGCTCAGGGCTTGGGGCAGCCTTGGGAATCTGTGCCCAACAAGTATAACATTAAGGTGTGACTTTGCTATGGCTTCTGATTTGCTTCTGATTTGGTAGGCAAATGAATCAGCATTCACTCTGCTCTGAGTACACACTAGTCAAACATCATCCTCTATACACAACCTTTGACTGCAACATGAAAAATGCTCGTTAAAGTCAAAGAATGCTTTAGTGCAATATGTGCACTTTTACTTCTAATTGAAAAACTGACCTTATGAAATGCAAAGAAGCCACAAGTTCTGTTTAACTCACTGGCTGATTTAAGATCTTGTTGCATCTTAAGAGGTATTCAGTACTACTCTGGATTAGACTATAATGAGGATATTACTTTATTGTCAAGCTGGTGCAATAAGTGTACAAAATCAACAACAGTGCCCAATGAACTCAACACTCTTGAAATAGTAATCCATTGTGCAAGTAATCCTGCCCTAATTATTTACAATAAAAGGCAGATATCAAAGAAATTCATTACAGAAGGCATTATGTAATTAACTAAAGATGTACTTGTATTGCATCCAAACAGTGAGGAATGTGCGTTTATCACCTTGAAACATTACGTTTTTTCAGTGTTCTTTTAAATATTCTTGGTGGTTTCAACATTTTTTTTAAAATTATTGCTCATTTGACTTAACACCATAGTACCATCACTATTCTTTTTATGATTTTAGGAAATTCAGTGAAGCTTACAAGAAAGAATACAAATGACTATAAATTTAATATATAAGTTCAGTTGCTTTTTTTTAATTTCTGCACACTGAAAATGAGAATTTATGGTGCAAAAAAAAAAATTGGTGATTTTAAGGTTATTTATATGAATTACATTTTTATTAAATAGTGTTGTGCCTCAGTTTCTTTTCTGAACCCAATATACCAGTTTCGTTTTGAAGGACTAATGACTTGCAAAGGGGTGAATCTTTCTAATTCTTCAATGATTTTAACATGTAACAATCAACCCACTATGTATAGTAGTAACACATGTATGCTGTACTGAAAACACAGTAAACAAGCTGTGTAAGCAAGTTGATTATATTAAGCCTAGTAAGTACACAGTAAGCAGCTTTTTCCTACATATCCCAGGACTTTGCTTCAGAGGTCATTTTAAGTGTGTGTTTCTTGTTTCTCTACCACTGTATGGTGCTTGAGGGCCATAGTACATTAATTTTAGATTTTAGTGAAGTTTGGAGAAAAAAAAAAGTCTTTCTAGTTCGTTTCAAGTTAAATGTTCTTAAACCTGTTGCCTGGTCCCACTGTAGATGTTTTTGGTAGATAAAGCTTTACTTCTAGGATAGCATTTCTGTCTGTATCATGTTTAAAACTCACTGTCCTGTGACAGAAGTTCTTTAGTCTGAGAAATTCCCTTCACAGACTTTTCTAAAGACCTCTCCCACTACTCACAAATGACAACATATACAAACCACAGACAAAAAAAGTTGTGTGGGGGGGGAATAATGCAGTTGTATCTCTGACAATAGTTAGGGTCTTTGGAATGTCTTCTAGTCAACCCACATCTTTGGGATTTATGTAAAAAGGAGAGCAAAGCTTAAGATTTGAGATTTAAGACATTATCATCGAAATCATGTAAATCTCAAAGTCTGGAGAAGTCCCAGGAGTCAGCTCACTATAGTAATGCAGACCAGGCACCAAATGCCAGGATGAGGTTCAGACCAGCCCACGGGTTTTAGGCTAAGTAGGACATGCCTCCATGCAGCCTTCTCCTCCTGTATTTCACTATTCCCTTTGACAGTCCTAAGTTTGCAGATATGTGCCATGCATGTAGGTGCAGAGAAAGCAGAATTGGTAGCAAGGAGATGAGACAGCTGAACAGGTGAATCAAAGAGAGAGGGGGGAAAAAAAAAGCCTTCCACAAACAACTGTTACATAAGTCTTCCACATGAGGTTGGTGGCTGTAGTGCGTATCAGGTCCCAGAACATACCACCTTTGTTAACCCTGTATTACAGCATCTACTGTTGTCAAGCCACTATGCTCTTGGGTTTAAAGGACAATTTTTGCTCATGAGATTGCACAGGTTGAAATGAGCCTGGAGGCTTAATAATTTTCTTCCATCAATTAAATGGGATTCTGCAGGTCAGGCTCAAGGTATACTGGTGGAACAAGAAACCTCATAGAGAACTGGCTGGCAAGGTGTTGTGTTTGCAAGTATCCAGAAAAAAAAACGTCATTTCTCTTAGGTCCACCATTTTATACTTTTCAGGAGCAATGATTACTCTCCCTTCGTGAGTGGTGGGAACAGAGAATAAGAGAGAATTGTATGAGAGATCAATGAGCAATGACTTTACTGAAATAATTTTCAGGAGCAAAATCTGATCTAAATCAATAGCTGCACTTACCAAGGTTAAAAAATCACAATTAAATTTGCTTTATTGTGGAAGGCTGCACTTGTAAGTATCTGTCTACAATTCAGAACAGAAATCTCGCTTCTTACAGTCACATTCTCTGTTTTTGTTTTGTTTTGGATGTGTGATTGCTTAGTCATAGAAGTGATTTGTTTAGAAAAAGCTCTTTTTATCTTGCTCACCAAGTTCTATATCACCAAATATAGAATAAATTTAGAGCTTGTAGAACTTCATGATTTTTTTTCTGTGAAAAATAATTACAAAGTTAAATGTAAAGCCTTAAAACACAACAGAAAGGAAGAGAATTTTCCACTAAATTACAAATTGATGTTGATTTCCATGGGAAAATACAGCCCCTGAATCTTTTGTTGTTGTTGTTGCACCCTGCGTGAACAGATTTTATAACAATTCTGTATATTCTGAAGACAGAAACTTGGTGTCAAGGCCTTGTCATCACTGGTCAGCAGAGTAGTTTGTCAGGAGAGTTTTCAACTATAAAGGCATCAGTAAGTCATCAGAATATTTGTTGAGCTTTTCTGACAAAAGAGGCAAGTGTCTGTCAAGAAAAATTTGGAGTTTTCTTTGACTTCCCCCAGGAACATGTAACCTAGTTCCCCTAGGCCAGTTCCCAAAACATTCTGTGCACAGCAGAGAGATGGTTCCTCTAGACTGGCTATTTGTAGCACACAGCAACATGACTTTGCCTATTTCTTCCCATGTGTGAAACAGATTGAGTGACATCTATTAATGAAGCACATACTGAGGCTTGAACAGACATCTCACCGAGTGTGGCAAAAGGAAATTTCCCAAACAAAAATTCACAAATGGTATCACTGATTGGGAATTTAGCTTTATAAGCGGTTAAATACCAATAAGCTGTGAACCCATATGGGGAAGTGAGGAATAACACCTAGATACCTAGTAGATCATAACCATGCATATAAACAAACAATCCAGTTGCTTAAGGGTTATAGAAATTTAAATGCAAATAGCACTTGGTAATGATACCCTGGAGACTGACATTGTAGTCACTTTCTGGAGGATGCAGCATTGTAAACTTAGGTTTTGCTGCTGGTTTCCTTAGAAACTGGAACAAGATATTGTTCAGGACACAAAATAATATCCTGTTTCAGTGACTGAGGATCTTGAACTAAAAAGTAATTGATTTTGCTTGAGACACTGGATTGTCATGTACTCTTTCCAGGAAATACTGCAGAACAAAACATATATGTTGAAATGGTTTTAAATCTGCCATTCTAGTTCTAGTGATCTCATTGTGTAAGTCCTAAAACTGTTGAAAAATTAGCTTTTAAACTCTTCAAGGCGGCACTTCACTAGCAGTGCTTACGAGTTTTAAATACTTTACTAATCATATCTAATCACTGCCTAAACACACCCAGTGTTTTACTCTTTATCAAGAAATAAATTTTAATGTGTACTTTGGCCATTAAAGGATGCACTTAACGGGTTTAGGAAGTGAATGCATATGAAGTACATCACAGACTAATGAATAATCCTACTTGGAATATGTAATAAATACAGATTAAGAGCTACAGAGAACTTCAAATATTTATGCCTGCAGGGAGGACATTAAGGTCACTTCAAGATTTTATTCACGAGAAGAAGTTACAGTATTCCTGAATGAGGCATCTCTTAAGACTATTTGGCAAAGTTGTATTACAAATGGAAATTTCTGCTCTTCTTTATGCTTGTATTTGAATATTCAATTTATATATGGATTTCTAGAACATGTCTAAATCAAATGGGCGTTGGGTTGCATTTACATGACCTCAATCTGGAAAACTGAAAGACACTAGGTTTTCTAGCAGAAGTTCAGATTGAAGCCTAGTTTATATGCCTCCAGAGGGCAGTTCACAGCAACTACCTTTATTGACTTGGAGAGAGCCTTTGAGATTAGGCTTAACTTTTGACTTTGCTAAAGAAATGTGTTGCTTACCCTGTTTCCCTGCCTTTGGTACCTCAAACAGAATTAGCTGGTGTTCCTTCATCATAGATAAAAATTTGTTCCAGGTTGCAGCTTGCCTACTCACTAATATGTATTTAATGTAGCTTTGACCAAGGAAAGATGTAGCTCAAAGCTAGGTGAGTGGGAAAATAGCCACTTTCACCCCCAGCAGACTGTCAGGCAAATAAGTTGCTCTAAGGCTGTGTATGAGAGAAATTTAAGTAGCCTAAGTCAATTTTAGCAGCGTAATATCTCACACTTTCCAGAAAGAAGCATGGGAACAAAGCTGTAACAGACCTGTTGCTAGCTGTGGTATTATTACCACAGATGCTATTATCAATCTCCCCATATTATGATTTTTTTTTTGACGATGAACACTTCTTTGGTGTAATGTAAACAATGATTTCATTTGCTACTTTAAAAGTTTCCTCACAGTTACATAATATAGAAGGAGAATACAATATAGACAAAGAACAAACAAACAAAAAGGATTTTAAGCAAGAGAGAAAAGGAAATAGTATGAAATTATTTTTATATCTCACATTTTTTGGAGTTTTGTTCTTTGAAATTTGACTTGAGGGGCTCTAGTTTTGCCTTCTACATGAACTTAGTTCTTTAAAAATATGAGCACTCACTTGTGAAAATCAAGTCCATGGTACCCAGGGCTGGGCACCCAGAAAATAAGTTGATTTTTTTTTTTAATAATGATCTGTTTCCTAAAACAGATCTTAAGGAATATTAGCTTCTCCTTCTCACTTCAGATTTTAAAATAAATAAATAAATAATATCCTGTGCATTCATTTTATCATTTTACAAATCCTATCAGAGATATTACTAGTGGGCATACACCACTTCCTAGTTGAACTTCTAAAGAGTTATTTGTTTAAAAAATAGTTCTTGTTTTTTTGTATTCTCAAAATATGTGATACATTTCTGTTTCATCTGTTCTCGATAATACAGAAGACAGTTATTGTTGGCAAAATGAAATTCCAGGCTTCATATAAATCTTTTTATCATTGTGTGTTTTTTTTTTTGTGGAAATCATTATTTTATGGATGTTTAATATAGATGAAAGATTATTCACAATTCATTTTGCAAAAA
>VXAL01006650.1:2812-34083 GCA_013399475.1 Chauna torquata | reverse complement strand
ATTCATTCTGCAAAATATGGTTTATAAAAGGCGCTTCCCTAAATTTTCTTTTAATATATTGCAGTTTATCTTTTGTTTACATGAACATGCTTTCATGTCAGCTTGGAACAGTGTATCTTTCCCTCTCTCCCTCCTACCATATGTCACTTTTATCAAAGTATCAAAGAATTTTTTTTTTAAATCTCGAATGTTTTCTACACCTGGAAGTTTATTGTCCAACAGTTTTCTTACAAGGACATTGCAGAAGAATCAGTAAGCTACAAACACACCATTATACATTCAGATACTGTTCAGGTATTAATGTTATGGCAAAGAAAAGTTGGAGCATTCATGAATTTAAATATTTTTCATATAAACTATGTAAATATAATGATTAACAATCAGCTACATTCACTATTCAGGACATGCAATGTAGCATTTTCCTAATTACACTTACCAGAGTGGGAGGCTATGACTGCACAAGAAGATTAAACTATTTGTATTTATTCAGTGTTACTTTATAGCATTAACTAGGAAACTCAGTTTTGCAGTATTGAATGCAAGGATCTAGAATAACCTGAAGAATTTGATTACTGCAGCAGCAGCCTGCGCTAGTCTTGAGTAGGGATGGCAGACTCAACTCATTCTGCATCAGCAGTCATTTTAGCTGCCTCTCTCATCTGTAATTTCACTGTTGATAGGGTGATTTAAAACACACGCAAAATTGCTGCTTAATATTATGGCTTTATCTAAAGCTCTGCAAGTAAACAAAACAAACAAAAACAACTGGCAGGCAGGCTTCTGTTTTCAGTTATTCATGTTTTATTAAAATAAACACGTAGTTTGCAAGAGGTGGAACTAATGAAAGCTCATGTTCTGTAGCTCTGCGTCTAGTGATGGGATTCTGTGAAGACTAATAAGGAGTGAACTCAAACTGAAGATTTCCCTGAAATTAGGACGTGTGTAATGTCCCTTCTGTCCTCCGGAATCTCTGGTGCCTATGGAAAGATGAGCTCATATTGCAGTCTTTCCCAGAGCAGACGCCCTATTTCATTTTTTTCTTTTTCTTTTAACAGCAGCCTACTCGCACAACACTTAAAGAAGCACAGTGTCTTTATTGATACATCAAATTTTGTGGAAATAGGAAAACAGGTTCTCAAGTTACTGGGGGCAGGAAAATGGTGTAAACAGAGGAGCACTCCTTTACCTTGCCTGGTTGTGAAATAAGGCTACAAAGTTTCCCAATATGCCTATCCTGGTGGCCTAAGGGAAGGCTGTCTCACTTGAATAGGTCTTTGTAGCGGGCCCCCTCCCAGAAATGTCAGAGTTGGGATTGTCCCTCTGTGGCTTTATTTTAATGGCCACTGAGGTACTGGAGTTAAAGGGGAGACTGATGGTGTTTAATGGGGTTGTAACTGCCGCCAGCTCACTCAGGGGATTACTCCACCTTGTCACTCCCGTCATTCTGTAGTCTGATGTCAAAGGTGCTGGTCTGGCACTGTTTGTCTCCCGTGCTGTTCAGAGTAAAGCTTTGAGAACTGTGGTGCTTATGATTCGTTATGGTCTTGAGAAGGTTTGTGAAGCTATTTTGTTAGTTTCTGTAACAGGTTGGGATGTTTCAGTTTTTCAGAAATAAGTGCTGGAATTAGGTCATGTAATGGCTTACTGTCATATGAAAAAGGGTGCATGGTTTCTGTTTACAGTGTAAAATAAGCAATAGATTTTGTAGTGTATAACTTGTTAATGTGTACATACACCATTGAACAAGGATGTTTTAGTCCAAATACCCTGGTGAACTCTTAGTGGAGTCAGACTGTGTTAAATAACTTCCAAGGTTAGCATTTGATGCTGTAGATGCTTCGGTGATGTAAAGAGAGGCAAATATAACTTCACCTGAGTGCAATGCTGCGAGCCTATTATATTGAATATTGGTTTTAGAGGCTAAAGAGGGAGCCCTGATATCCCCAATACTGGTCATTTGTTGTGTGCTGGCTGCACCAAGGAGTAGTGAGCGTGGAGCAATAGTTCCAGCAGGACTTGATGAGAATGCCTGTTTGATTAGGTAGTGAAGTCTACCGCATATTTATCTCATTGTTTATTCTAGACCCTGATATTTAATATACCCAAAAGCAGTATTTTTTGTAAAAACTGAAACAGTTTGTATACGACTTTTTCAGAAAGACAGTTAAAGACAACATATACTTTACTACCTGGCTTTACTCAGCACTGAAACATAGGTTCAGGTGGGAGAAAAAATTGTGATTGAGACAGAAGATGGAAAAAAAAGTGAAAACCTGTGATAAGTATTTGGACCCAGCTATCTGTTGCAGTTCCACTTCTGCTGTTTAAGTGGCAACGGTTGTTTGGTTCTTTGGTTATTTTTTTAAAGCCCATAATTTCTGTTAAAAAGCTGCCAAAGCCACATTCTGCCTTTCTTACTTGTTTGGAGTTTGACTTTATTCTAAAACCAGCCTCGATGCTTTTGGCACCACAAATTCACCAACTGAATTTTCAGAGACACTAGTGCAAAGACAAAGAAGAAAAGAAAACAAAACCAGAATAAGAACAATACTTGGAAATTATAATAAAAGAATATAACAAGACCATCAAAGTGCTTAAAAGCCTACACATGTAAAAAGCAAAATATTATGTTTGCATAGTATGGCATATTGTTCTATAGGACAAGGGCTGAACTTGCAATCATTGTATGCAGAGCAGATTTCTGCATATTTGAACGTTACTGTTCCCTTGTAATTCACAGTCTTATTCTTCTTTTGTTTCTCTTCTTGTATTTAAATGATAAGTTGTTTGGACTATGGACTTTCTGAAGTTAAAACATCAGGGTCCATTTTAAAAAAAAAAAAGTCTGTTAAGATTTTCATGCAATTCTTAAATTCTAAACAGGGGCGTTATTTAGCTGGTACTACCCTGTATTTTGCTCTGAGAATATGGCTCCATCAGAGGGTTACAACATTTGACAAAAATACTTCTACGTCACTGTGGTTAGATCAGCTCCTCTCTAGTGTTCATGCATTTGTTCTGATGTGTGGCCCTGGACATCTGTCTTACTGTCTGCATCCTGTACATTTATTATTGAGAAAATACTAATTNCAGCCATGTCAATACTTGAAAAGAATAATCTAGTTCAAGATGATAGAAGACATAGGTTGCTTGTAACAACCCATCTTGTGTTTTCCCTATTTCTCCATTCCCTACACTAGCAAGTCCTGTAGATCTCAGCAAGTTTTAACTTGGAAATTCTTAATGATATGATTGGTTTCTAGTCAACCTTCTCTATATTGCATAATGATGTGGAATAGCTGCTGGAAGAAGAATCTTGGTAATAAGGTATTAAATTGTGAGAGTTGTACAGGATAATGTCATTCTCTAGAACAATGGAAGTCATCGTGATTCAGAAGCTTCTATTCATGATAAAGGGGGAGCAGGGAATCCTCAAAAAGCTGGTGTCTGTCTTTCCCAGAAAAGATAGTTTTAGAAATGAATTATAGTGCATCATCTGGTTTTGCTGAATAATCTAATGGTGTTTTTAAAAAAGAGTCTCAATAGCGCCTATATTTCCATACAACATTTTGTATAAAACAATATTATATGAGATGAAAAACGTTCTTTTTTTTTCATGTTTTGTTTTAACTATGGCATAGGTGCAGAACAAAGGTCAGGTTGCCCCTGGCCATGAACAGAAGTTTGGTTTTTGTAGTATTTGTTAACCCAAACCTTCTTGTAGTGCAAGTATGAGAGAGCTCATGTATTAAAGCCTTAAATGGGGCATTAAAGACGTTTCTGTCTGTTAATTTTGATTAGTCACAAGATGGATTGAGAGAAGAGGTACAGGGGATTTCTTGTCTTTTTTTCCCCCCCCCTAATATTCTGCTTTACTTCCAATCATGTTCTGCAAGATAAAGAATATCCTGCCTTGTGACTTGTTTTCACAGATACTTCTGTAGCTCATCAGGTACCGTTCAATATTTAACCACTTGAAGATGGACAAAGAAAATGTCACAAGTAGAATTAATATCTTCTGGCCTAAATGAGTTTTAACTCCATGTCTATGCCAAGTCACAGTGAGAGAAGCCTGTCTGGGTCCAGAGCATCAATCCTTTACTTTCAAGAGTAGCATCGTGTGAAATTCTAGCAGTCTTTTAAGAAAATGCCTGGTTNTCAGGTACCGTTCAATATTTAACCACTTGAAGATGGACAAAGAAAATGTCACAAGTAGAATTAATATCTTCTGGCCTAAATGAGGTTTAACTCCATGTCTATGCCAAGTCACAGTGAGAGAAGCCTGTCTGGGTCCAGAGCATCAATCCTTTACTTTCAAGAGTAGCATCGTGTGAAATTCTAGCAGTCTTTTAAGAAAATGCCTGGTTTTACGTCCTTCTCTAAAGTTTCACAGCAGAAGTCCTGCTACAGACTGATCATGAAGACATCTCTTTTCCTTTTCTCTGTCTTTCCAGTCTGGTGAACTAACTCTTTATTATTTTTTAACTCTTTTTTTTTCTTCTTCTTCATGAGGCTGGAATCCTGTGCAGATGAATTATAAGAGGTTTACCTGATGAAAGGTTGCTGCAAGAAAAAAAACTTGTAGCTGAGCTCTTCTCCCCAGAAAAAATTACAGATACCTGTCAAAGTGTGGAATTGTGAGGGAATGAGGAAGGGGAGAGCTAACAGCTCCCACTCCACTACCACAATTCACTTTATGGCTCAAGAGCTCTCATACAGCTGAACAGTATCTTTACCCAGCTCAGGGTTGGCCCTACTGTCAACCACAACTTAATGGGCTATTGAAGTACTTTGTAGTAATTTTATGAAAATATTATATATCTTCATATAAGTGTTTGGAAAGTGCATTTAAAAATATTCCATGCAGTAGTCTCCAAAACATTCTTTCNCATTGCAATAGCAGGCCCACAGAGCTTTGGTAAACTGTGCTAAGCCTTCTGTGTGAGTACTAATTTCTGTTTGACTCAGGCTGCAGAAAAGCATCTACTTTCCTTGCTATGTCCTGGAATATTTTTCTGTTTAAGCCTGAAGGCCTCTTTTCCCAGATGAGGGGAGAGAGAGGGTTGAGGGAGTTTGTAAACATGTGACATCTTTAATTCTGTATTTCCTATTTGCTTTAGGTATTTTAACACCTTCTGTAATATTTTAATGTAGGCTCTTTTTCCCTGAAGTTATATACTGTTTTCAATGTCTCTTTATTAACTGCTTTCATAGATCTCTTCTGCACAAATTAAAAGAGAAGCACCTTCAAATACATCTCTAAGTTACTAACTATGTCTTCTGATGTAGTGAAGGTATGATGATTTCCTTTGCAAATCTGCTGTCTACCAAGCCTGTGCTATATAAGATACACCTACCTCTACTGAAGTTTCATGCTCAGTTTGCTGAACAGCTTGTTTATGCATTTGTCACTACATATCTTGAGTCTTTCTTAATCTTTCAAAGTCACTCACCTGTGTAACTCTGTTGGGCAGGCTGTCTGAATATGCAAATACACCCTTGTTACCTTGAACCTGTTACCTTAGCCTTCTGATAGCCACTGACTTTAAAAGGCTATTCCTCTGAATTTGACTGAATTTTCTTGGTCTCAGTCCTTGCTGTTAGCATTGGGTCTTCTCCCCTCCATCCTTCTTTCTCCATAACATCTGCTGCTCTGATTTCCTGGAAAAAGTATCCCTCATTACTATTTGATAAATGCTTCCTCTTACTCCTTTTAAAATACAGTGAAGTTTTACCAATTTTCCGATCAGATACATTGTCCTTACCTATACCAGATACCAGACATTGAGCTTTATATCTCTTGTTTTCTTTTCCTCTGCTTTCACCTTATTCAATAGCCTTGTTGGAGCAAACCACTCTGCAGCAAATTTAATTTTCTTCCTCAGTCCATTTCGACATAGTTAATGTGCATCACTTGGGTTTTCACAGACCACATGGGGTTGTCAGACCACAAAGTGAAATCCTCCATATGCTCTGTAATAAATCAAGTTAATTTAAGACCTCAAACCCACAAAACCTGAATTTCCTGCCCCAGTTCCAAGAGAAAAGCTCACATGAAAGCAGGTTAAGTAGCCCCTTGCTAGCAGGAAGACCACTGCAAATCCAAACCTAAAAAAGATGAGGGCTGCTCAACAGGACACAAGCCAAGTCCCCTGTCTTAACCTTGCTGCACCATTTGTCTTAAAGGACAGCAGTATTTTTTGTACTTAAGCTGCAAATTCAATATGATTTGACCATTTCGGATGTTCTTGTCTTTTTCTCAAAACAGTTTCAAAATTCCTAGGTAGTTTTCAAAACAAGATTTTGGTTCATTTCTAATGATGAAGTAGAGAAAAACACTTGATTTTGATGGCTGCAGTTGCTATGTATGTGTAGCTATTTCTAATGCAACCAATTCACTGTTGTGTAGCACCCAAAGTTAAATTCCATGGGGGATTTTAGATTTTCAGTCATGTACAACATTTTTTATTTAGAGTTGATACTGAAAAGAATTGCCTTTTTCTTTGTGCCTTTTAATTCTGTACAGCTAAAATTTGCATAGGTGCGACCTTCTAAGAAGGCTGACATAAAAGGGTGAAGTCTCAATGAGGTGAACAGGGAATTACATGAATAACTCCTATTATTAATAACGGGACTTGTGTTCCTTTTCCCTGCGTACTCTGTTGAAAACCGTATCCCTGAAGAAGTTGACAACAAATATGCTTTCCCTGTTTAAGTTGCAAAGCACACTAACATCAAGGTCACTTGCTCCATTTGACGGAAGAAAAAAAGCACCATATAAAATATGGATAGAGTGTCAATCAAAACTGGTTTTACAGTATACGCTATGGTAATGTGAGTCATATTGCTTTTTTATTTTTAAACACAACTAGATATGGTAGTTTGGCAGCACTGTTTTTACAAAGACAGTGCCTTCAAACTCTTTCATAGCAAGACTGGAAATCCTGCCAGGTTAAAAAAAAAAAAAAAAAGTTATTAAAACCCTTTCTTCCCTTTAAGTCCCATNTTTCTTCCCTTATAGGCCCATTTTGACAGGAAATCTTTGAGAGGCAGCAGCAATGAAGTGCCCAGAGATTTCATCTGTCTTCTTTTGCTTCAGGAAATGCTGAGTACAGGCTCCCCTATTAGGCAAAATACATGAAGTACCAAACCTCCTTAACAATCACCTACAGTCTACTCTTAGGCTGACGGCTTTCTGTGTCCTAGTCTGTCAAACAGGACCTGTTATTGAGACACTTATTACTGGGACCAATGTGAAAGTTTTTGACTTTGAGGAGAAAAAACATATTGTCAGTGTTTACAATTTATCTGGTCCAATCAGTTTTGTATGGACTTAATCAGAATAAAATATATCATACTAGAAAGAAGTTAATTCGCAGGGATTTTTCTTCTGTTCCACAATCCTAAAATAAAGATCCAGTTTGAAGGCGTTGTCTATCATTGTGTGATCAAGTCAAATTCAGCAAATAAGAGCTGCTGTATTATGATATCCAATAGTATTTTTGTTTGTTTTCGTTAGATGCCAAATCTAAAATTCAAATAATGTTTCAAGAATGAAAATGACAGCTTGCAGTAATTCTGCAGGTGCCCAAGCAGATGTACTTCCAAAAATAATTAGACAAAATATGTACAGATTGCAAGAAATATGAAAAAATTGTCATCAAATTTTCATGAGTAAATACTCTGTATATGTTTGGGCATTTTAGCTACTGTAAAACTAAAAGCTATAAAGAAACTTTCATACACTGATAGAACAATGAATGGACTTAAATTGTAAACCAGATCTAAGACAAAAAAAAGGATAAAAAAAAAAGTAGTAACGTCTTAAACAAATATAGTCTTTCTGAAGGTTTTTTTGAAGAATTTTGTCAACTATGCAAGTAATAAAGAATATGTAAAAAAAAAAAAAGTTCAAAATATGGATTCTGCCCTCATACTATCATTTAGCACAGTGATTTCACTGACTTTGGTAGGTGTACTCATGATTTCTACTAGAGTTAGTGAAAAGAGAATGGGAAACAAAGTATCCGTATTTATTCCCAATCAGCTGTATAGATTTCATCGAGTACAGAGGTAAAAATGGGATGGAAAGTAGGTTTTTGAAGTTTCTCTTGCTTGAAGTGGGCATGGTGTGTATGTCTTTGCTGCTCCTGAAGACAATGTATTCCAGGAGTGACCTTAGATATTAAACATCCTGCCCCTCTTTTCATCTAATGCTTCATTTCAGAGGTCAGCACAACAGAAGGTGAATGCCACAGATGGTGGAAAACTGGCAAGTGAGTTAGTAAAGGCAAAACCCCAAAATGCTACAAATAAAATATGGCAGGTATCTCCCTAAATCTCCTAAATGGTTAAACCATTATTGTATAAAATAAGCAAGCAATCCTAAGTATAAGGATCGGAAATTAGGTCTCTTGCTCGCCATGTGAATACAATGTGAATACTTGTCTTAACCCGTTCAAATTCAAAATCTTGTTCTTTCAGTTCTGTGCTTGTGGCCCAAGTAATCTGTTTCTTTTCCCAGTACAGTGGTGCAGCTTTAACAAAAGATGTTGCTGACGTCTCTCCATCAAGCAGCCTATGGTAGATTATGTCTCTCGGGAAATACAAGATGTGATTCTGAATATAGTAAAGCAGAAGAAGGAATTTAATCTAGATTTCCAATTTTCTGGACAAGATCTCTAATCAACAGGCTATCATATAAAGTAGTAGGCAGACCCCCTTCCTACAGTAGTTATCTAACAAGAAAGCTGTTTTTCCATCCCTTCTCTCCTTATGGAGTGTATAAAGAATTTTAACAGCTAATCAAGGAACACAGTTAACAAGAGTTTGTGAAAAGCAACCCACACCATGGATTCCTCTTCTCTTCCTCCCACTCCATCATTTTTTTTAAAAGCAAAATCATTCTGGAGAGAGTTCTGCTATATTTGAAGTGTACAAAGACACATGCCCTTGCAGTAAGGTATAGGGGGTAAGATTTGTTCTTAAACTCCTTCCCTTAGGACTGAATCCTGCTCAGCTGTAGTAAATGAGATTGCTACTGTCCACAGAGGTCACTGAAGCACACTTGTGGTACAGTAACTCCCTGAGTGGGGTGACAAGAGGTGAGATGTGGTGATTGCAGCATTGCTGGAGGAGACTGTTGGCTATTCAAGTGAGAGAAGGGAGAGCATTGTTTATTCTCCTTTATCTTTCTTTTCCTTCTGTACTTGGATTATAGGTAGTAAAGATTTCTTAGTTATTTTGGCCATGCTCCAGCCCATTTCCTACAGCATTTCCTTTTTTTTTTTTTTCCTCCCCCCCAGGTCTCTGTTATCTTAAGCTGTAGGACATCTGATATAGTGCTTGGCAAATGATTCTCCATTTTAATCAGCACCAGCTTCTGTACTGTGTTATGGTATTGTGGTGGTTTTTTTTTTTTTTTTGGCGTTTTACCTATGTAATTCTCAAAACCAGAAAGAATTTCTCTTCCTACATTTGTTACTAGTAGTAAGTGAATATGTTAAGTATGTTAATCTTCCAGGCATCTTTTAAATAAGTTATTTCACAAATACACCTCTGATTTGTTTGACTTCACCCTGGTAACAAAACTGTGTATAAAGCTGTCAGTATGGTAGTATTTATAGCTTTAGTTCTTCCTGCCTCTCAGTGGAGCAAACAGCCATCCAGATTGTTCTGTGCAGGAAGTTTCCCATTTCCTCATTGTTTAAATATACAAAATTAAATAGTATAGAAAACTTTAAATGTAAAACTTCACGTTCTCTTCCATCACAGTATATTTGTTTGTCTAAGAGTCTTGGCTTGAGTATTTTAGCTCTTAATTTCTGTTCTTTTTATCTTTTTTCCATATGTGTTATAATTGCTTTTTCTCCAGTCTATTCGTTTTCAAGTGCTCTTTAATGTGATCTGTTTATGTTTCTATTGTATCTTCTACTTTAAACATTTTCAATCAAATATTTGAATTAACTTAAAAACAACAATAATGTAACTTTACTGTGTAGATTGCACATTGCAAAAATGATATTTGTGCTTCCTCTTTCATCATGTCCTATGATAGGATGGATCATTTTTTACCACCATGAAAACTATGGGAAACGTTTCAAAGACTGGAAAATCTAAACAAAGATTTGGGATAATTTGAACATTTCCCTCTCCCCTTGTCCTGTTCCTGGAGATATATCTGTTATGCTTTTGAAACTGTAGAGATGTGAAACAAATTTTATGGCAGATGCTGTCATTCCTAGTTGAGCTGAGTCATTTTCAGCCCACTAGCTTAAATGATTTTTGGATTAGACCCTAAAGAAAAGGATGTCGTCTCTGAGATGTGAAATGGTTCTTCACAACATCCAAGTATAAGTATTGCAAACAGAATTGATTTCATAGAGAATCTTTGTTTTCTCATTACAATGGATTTAGCTAATCTGTCAGAAAATGTCAGATCTTCTATTTGTGCCCCACAGGACTTTTTTTTTTTTTTCATTATGTTATTCCTTTTTTTACAATTTCTCCTTGCTGCAACACCTAGTGTTTTGCTAAAATTTTAGTTACTTTTACTAACATCTTTGGCCTCTGCAAACACCAGCTACCTTCTCATTATTTCCAGATAATACACTACTTACAGAAAACTCCTTTTTGTCTGCTGAAATAGACTTGCAAGTGCGTGCTAAAGGGATAGTTTTGCTGTAATCCTCAACAATTCTTACAGATGAAGTATTCCATCAATTTGATCTGGTGTCCAGGTAAACAAAGTTTACAGATGCCAACTGTTCCTCACTGATGTTAAAATGAATGTGGTGCCACAAGAGCACGCTGTTATTCGTTCAGCTGCAGATTTCTCTGCAAACAAAGGTGGGAACCTTTGTCACTACTCTCTCTACACTTGTCAGCTATTTATTCTTACTTCCTTCTATCCTACACTTCTCTTGCTACAGTATACAGGGTGTCCTTGTTGTAGAAGCCTAAATAATGAAATGCTTTTTGAAACCTGTACTAAAATAGTGCTGATGGCGCAGTATCAACTTTGAAGTGGGTGAGCATGGTTTGAAAAAGCAAGAGACTTCAGTCAGTGATGTGCATATATAATAACATGTTTTCTGTGCAGAAGCAGCTGACAGCAGGATAATCCAGGAGGATAATGCAGGTGCAAAAATAGGACAGACACTCCAGACAGAATCTCTCTCTACTTCTCAATCTTATGAAAAATGATTTAGGTTCTCTGAGGTTTTGAAGATGAAAATATTCCTTTGTTTGCTATGGAGAGATGAGATTTTCCTGCTGGTGATTAAAAGCTGGAGGGAAAAAAAAATATGAATGGATACATGCAAAATGAATGGATACATGCAAAATGAATCAATAAATTTTCAGTTCTCTGTCAATGACTGGGGAAGAAGGAGTGAAACTACACTGAAACAATAATGTTTTAATTCCAATAGTAAATTGTGTTCTTCTCAGAACAACAAATTCTGACAAAATTGTGAAATTTTATTTTTAGATTCACAGAAATGGTAATCATTTGGGTAAAAGTGATAAGTTCTTTATAAAGCACCACATCCACTGACCTTTTGATGTTTTTATTGTCTGTAATAAGTTGGTGTTCAAAAATGGTATGTCATAATGAAATACTGGCAATTCCATCTCCAGTTGGGTTCTGCTGTCCTGGTGCAAATTTTATTCTTTCTCTTTCTCTACTTTTTCCATGGCACAGGCCTCTTTTAATTTGCTTAGTGTGAGATCTGATTAGCCACCACCAAGAGTTTTGCCACTGATTTCAGTGGGATGGGATTTAATCCTTGTTTCTGTTACTCAGTTCATGGATCTCTGCCTTCTACCTGATTTCCCTTTGTTTTTTGGTAGCAGGCCTACTGTCTAGAATCATTAGGCCTTTTTTCCTCCTGCTATATTTTGTAGATGTTTGTCTGTATCTTCTTGTTGTTACAGCTGAAGATTTACTGATGTTGTCATTTGTTTGTACCTTTCCATTATTACTGTTCAGTATTTCATCTGTGGGAAACTGACGTGAACTGAAATGTTCAATGTGTCAGCTGGTTCTTAATTAAAATAGGTGTTCGAAGCCATCAGGTAACATAAAATATCAGGTAAAGATATTTTATTATATTGATATATTAAGATTGTTAGTTCAGCATCAAAAGAAAGAATGACAAGATTTCTCATCTTTACAGGATAGCTTCCAGATGGGATATGTCACCTATAAGAAAAGAAACATAGCTATGCTAAAGAAATACTCATTAGTTGCATATCAGTCTGGCATTTAAGTAGCTTGGGGCACCACTGTATGCAATGTAGTAAGGCTCTCTTCCCAGCACTGTGTTTAGTACCATTCTTAAGTTTTTATAACTGTTAATCTTGTGCATTGTGACAGTTGAGACTTGTAACCTGGAGAGAAACAAGCTCTGAGCCTGGCTTTTGAGTAGAAGCTCTTAGGATGAGGTGGTGCTTCACTAGGAACTCGCCCCCAGCAACTCTTTTTTTTTCCCCTTTTTTCTACCAAAAATTATTAAAATAAAATTTGTTTTTGATGTACAGGTGAGTAAATCTTTGTGAGACTTTAAAACATAGACACTATACAAAGGTACAGGAGTTTAGAAGAGAAGAATTGGGGTGAACAGAGAAGTGTACACGGACTGCCAATCTGAGCGAGCTCACAGATTCTGTGAAACCACTGCCTTTGCTTGAACATGCAATAGGCTTGCTTACCCCTAATGATTTTGAATCCAAGGTAAACTCTTGAATGTAGAATATTTGTCAGTCAACTACATAAAACAATCACGTTTCCCCTTTTTTTATATTATTCATAGCTCTTTACAAATTCCCTGAGAAAAACCAGAATTAACTTAAATGTGAGTTTTTATTTTTTTTTATATTGTCTTCTGGTTGTGCCTTTGTGCCAGATTCCACCACCACATTGTGACAAACTTGTCCTCAAGGGTGTTTAGGGTTACATTCTTTTCTCAGGTTTTCTTAGAGGCAAGATTCACTCTTAACAAGCATGAGCTAAGGCCTTGTGTAAGGGAAAGTGTATATTGACTTCAAACTCAGATAATTGTAGGTTAGGCAACAGCTGTATCAAAAGCTCCAATAACTTTATCCTGTACAGATGTCCTTTTTCTTTTCCTGGTTAAAAAAAAAAAAGCCATTGGAAGACTGCCACATTAATTAGGCTTAGTCTTAAAAGATTTTTTTTCTATATATATATGATTATCTAGCTAGAGAAACTACTAGAGTCATAATCAACAAAAGTAACCCCATGGAGAGGTGCAGCTGATGTAACTGCAAAAATCATGTCTTCATTACAAACTGGTGGGTTGAGCTCGGCTGGCTGTCAGGTGCCCACCCAGCTGCTCTGTCACTCTACCTCCTTGACAGGACAGAGGAGAAAATAAGACGAAAAATCTCATGGGTTGAGATGAAGATGGGGAGATCACTTATGAATTACCATCACAGGCAAAACAGGCTTGACCTGGGGAAAATACATGTAATTTATTGATAATTAAAATAGATTTGGATAGTGAGAAATGACAACGAATTAAACCAATACCTCCCCCCACCCCCGCCTTTTACCCATGCTCAATGTCATTCCTTCATTGCTGACTCCTCCATCCACCCCACCCCCAGAGTGGTGCATGGGGGAGCAGGAGATGAGGATTAAGGTCAGTGCATCACAGCTCCTCTCTGCTGCTCCTTCCTCCTCATGCTTTTCCGCCATTCCAGTGTGGGTCCTTTCCATGGGCTGCAGTCCTTCAAGAACTGCTCCAGCATGGGCTCTCAGTGGGCCACAGTTCCTGTCGGGAGAACTTACCCTGGTGTGGGGTCCTCCATGGGCTGCGGTGTGGATATCTGCTCTGGTGTGGGGTCCTCCATGGGCTGCAGGGAAATACCTGCTCCATCATGGTCTCCTACAGGGGCTGCAAGGTCAGTCTCTGTGCCAGTGTCTGGAACACCTCCTACCCCTCCTCCTTCTCTGACCTTGATGTTCTCAGGCTGTTTCTTACATCTTTTTCCTCACTCTCCTCTGCAGCGTTTTGCTCTTTCTTAAATATATTTTCACTGAGGTGCCACCAGCTTTGCTGATGGGCTCAGCTGTGTCCTGCAGTAGGTCCACTGCAGAGCCGGCTGGAACCGGCTGTGTCTGGCATGCGGCAGCCCCGGCCTCTCCTCACAGAGACCACCCTGCAGCCCCTGCTGCCCACACCTTGCTGTGGACACCTGATACACAGCCCTGAGAAAAAAAATAATAGTTTAAGGAAAGCTTCAGATAAAATACTATAGAGAGAACTCAAAGGTAATTTAAAAACTTAGATTGAAAGTTCTAAATTTTCTGTCATATAAGTTTACTTCTTTTTTACAAGTGAATTAAGAGGATCTCGCTTAAGTTTTCCAGTTGTCTGAAGGAGAACTCCTTTTAAGATAGCCTCTTATTCTCTACTACGTAGGGTCTGGCCTCCCTCAGAACTATATGCTGTACTTTAAAAGGTGCATTGTGTTGGTGTTCAAACACTTACATCTCAAAGGCTGTTTTGAAGACATTGATTCTTTTCATTTCTATATGTTGATCTCTAGAAATTGAGACTTTTAAATAGAAGGGTGTTTTCGACTCTCTGTTGCAGGTCTGTACACACAGTCTTTGAATCTTAAAAATACCACTACTCTTACTAATTTGGGCAAAGAGGTTTGGACATCTCAGTTTTGCTTAAATTCATAGTGTCAGTGACACTTCCATCCTAAAGCTGCCGCTCACTGTGGTGCCTAAGTTTCTGCTGGTGGCCATAACTGCTGGAGTCCTGACGGCATTAGGCTGCTTATCCCTTGCTCCCAGGCTGAACTGAGAGAGGATACATTCCCTTGCCTCCTCTACCCCTGAGGCTGGTTTCATTAAAAGTTTGTAGAACACACAATTCCCTGAGGACTGGCTTCCTCGATTCCTCTCCTGTATCCTGTGAAAGATGTAGTAGGCTCATCTGTGATGCACGGGACTCCAGGACACCCATGTTCAAAACCCTGCTTTGCTCAAGCAGGATGAGGACTTCTATTAATAACTTGCCTGGAAATCCCTTATATTCAGCTGTTGAGGATGCTCATTGTGAAGCTGCAGTCCTGAATTCAAGTATATCCTTCATCTGTAGTGTGAAAGGTATTTTATTCATGATCTCCCAGGAAATGTTCCACCCATTACATTTTAGAGCATAAAACGAGGAACAGTGGGCCTTTTTTTTTTTTTTAACTTTTTAAACTTTTTTTTCCCGTCCCTCATCTGAAACTGTGAGGGTGGGGATAAAAGAAAAAAAACATCCTAGCTGCAACCCATATACCACTCAAGCATTCATTACTGCAAATTCTGAATGGAGTCATGACTTTGTAATCTGGGGTGGACTATACTCACTTTTTCATCAGCTGGTTAAAGTGTTGTCTGTCAGGTTAGTAATGTTTATTCTAGGTTCTCTTTCGTGTTTTCGGGATGCTGGGTCCATTTTTAATGTTTAGCTGTCTAGATACCACCAATATTTAGTGTTATGATACCTATGTCATTTTGTGGATTTAATCCTTCCTGCATGCTTCTTAAGAATAGAAGAGCACAATTATTAAATAGAGTGAAAAAATAATCACACAGAAACTCATCAGTTAGATGCTGAATATGAAATGAGTACATCCTGAATCCATTTTTCTCAGCTAATGGTTTTGAAAGTAAGTGGAAAATTCTCTGTATCATCTGACTCAATATAATAGATCAATAAAAATTGCAAATGCAGGTACCTCTAAGTTTTCAAATATAGACAGTATTTCGGATGATGTAAGTTAAGTTTCTTGAGTTTATCTATATGGTTCATACTAGATTATAAGGTACAATGATATTAATTGATATGGTGCATGAAAGCAGATGCAAGACTGTTATTGTTACTGGTGTGTATTCCAAGAGCTTGATATTTGAGAATTTGATAAGTAGGCAAGCTGTCTGTTTTCACACAGTAGGCTCATAGAGGTCTTTCAACATAGATCTATCCCTGATTAGAGGGAAATAAAGTTGGTTGCTTTGGAAAACATTCTTGTTCAGAATATTTATTGAACATTCAGGTCTTCCCCATTATGAGAAGTTGTGTAATATTTATCAATAAGGCTCAGATATGAATTGCCGATTGTGCCTGGGATCCCATTATACAGAGATAATTCAGACATAATATCTTTAGAAAGCAAGTTAATTTCATATCAGAGTAAAATGCTGTAAAATTGCAAATACAAAATTACAACCGCTCCTGGAATTCCATGAGATCCACACATAGACATGCACTTCAGATGTAAACCTCACCCATACAAAGCACGAAAATTTTCCTGAAGACCAGCACAGACAGTGCTCCAGGATGTTGATCTAACCTTTTTGTAGTCTGGTGTCTCAAAAAGACACTGAAAATGCCCATCCCTCATCCCACTTCTTGCCTTGACTTAGACTATGGGCTGCCTTCTTGCTCTAGTACTCTTGTGTTCTCCAAGTCTAGGTCAAAAATAGCTAAGCATGTGCATACACTTGGAAAACATCCCACAGAGCTAATTTTCATGGTCTGCTCATCTTACCTGTAATGTGTTGTGATTTTATGATAGGGCTTACCTTACTGGTGGGTTAACACCGCCCTTGAGAGTTACCACCACTTATCAAATGCCTCTGCTGTTTTAAATGCCACTGCTGCCATGGCACTTACGAAATGGAAACTTGAGCTAGCATCCTTCTATTGATATTCGTTCTAAATCTCATATAAAAAGAATGAAAAGGAAAAACAGAGATAAGCCAATCTTGAAAAAATCTGTGATGTAAATAAGCAGTTTCCCTGCTGGGCTTGCTGAGATTAAGAAACTGAAATATTCAAACACCCAACTTATAGCTGAGTCAGTCAGGCCTTATTTTTGATGGTACTAAAGTCTCCACATAAATACCATATCATCTTTTTTCATTACCAAAAGAAAGACATTAGTCAGTGAAATTTTTTTCTTTAATATATGCGTATTTAATGCCTAATTAGTAAATGAAACTCCAGAATTAGCTTCTCAAAAACTTTTACATGCACTGAAAGATTAGAGATCGTAGCATTTAGAAAGCTCAGCTTCTGTGCCTACGTCACCTAGAATCACAGGTTGCATATTACCTTTAAGTCTGCAACTTCAGCATGAAGAAGTGTTTTTTTCTTTTTTCTTTTTTTTTTTGTGATAAAGCACAACAGCTATCATACTATTGTACTTTGACTGCTTGTTTTATAGTTTAATGAACTGCTTTGCTATAAGGAGAACTGCTTTCCTATAAGGTTCTGTTCAGTGTCCCTGCTTGGTATTGTAAATAACATCTGTCTAGCACATAGATGGTGGTATGGCATATTAAAGACTAAAGATTAAGCATTCATTAAAAGATGAATCATATTCATTGTGGTCTCTTTCAATAGAACAGCTCTGTCCTCTGCAAACCCAAATAATCTCTTTGATGAATAGGGCAGAAAGTGTCTTAACGAAAGTAATTCCCCACTTAGTTATTTCACTAGGAGTTCATTTGCTCTGTTGTTCTATTTTATGTTCTCTTTCCAGTCAGATCTTGCCTTGCAATATTCCTGTTCCTGAAGCAACATCTCTTTGAGTGATGCTACCACAGTCAAGACTTCCTTTGCTCTCTTCTTCTCAAAAGCATTGTATATTCCTCTTCCATAATATGGCATTTCTTAGTTAACTTATATTCATGTGCTATCACCTAGCTATCAAATCTCACTTTCCTTAGCTTATTTTTGATATACCAAATGTCACAATTCATGAGCTGTAGTAGTGTAAAAGCATTCAAGTTAACTTCGTCTCTGTATTCATTCCTGCTTTCATTTTCTGACTGTAACTTTTATTAGATAAGTTTAAAAGTTATAACAGTAGAGAAACGTTTACCAATAATATGCTGTTAGGAACTACAGAAAACCTGTCAGTCCATTTTGCAGAGGACTCCACACAGCAGAACAGTTTTGGACTACAATCCTTGGAAACTTACTAGGCAGCATCAAAAAATGTTTGTATTTGGCTTTTTTTCCTGCAATACCAGAACTATTGGTACTAGATAAAAATTCAGTTAGAAACATATTTAAATCCAGTCCCCAAATGGTTCTTTCTCCCTCACTCCTTTTCTACTGTTAGTTTAAAAACAGATGGAAGGATTTTTATTTATTAATCTGATTGATTGATTGAGGCCTTGACATGGTTGAAATGTTTGATCTATCATAAATTCTTGTTTCCAAATAATAAATTCAATGATATGAAGCTTTTAATAGAAACTGTAATACTTCTTTATAGTTTGAAGGACTGCCTATTATTTCAAATGTTGCCCTGTAAGTACAACTCTCTTTTATTTTCAACCACAGAAAACGACTGTTAGCATTGCTATTGAGTCATAGACCTGAAGTTCCAAAATGAACAGTGAGGAAAAAGTGCATAAATCCTCTGCTTAATAGAAATAGGTCAGAAAACAAACCATAAGTAAAGCAGATGCCCTAGGCAGCCAGGGCATTATATACTGTCATTTTGAATAAGTCTCTTCTACTGTAGGTGAAATATTTGAAGGACCGTCAGTAGATAACACCAATTAGTCCCTCAAAATTATTGTTTGCGTTTAAGAATTCTATCATCCTTTAGATTTCTCCTAGTATAGCAGACAATACCGAGTTGTGAATATGGTGGTTGAAAACAAAGTTCTTCCAGAGGAAAAGACTTGTTCATTTAAGATTATTAGGTGGTCACAGCAGAAATAGAACTTCAGATTTTAATGTATTCAGAGTATGAAATGGATATGATTGCTGAAAATATCTGAGAAAAAAAAGGAATAGAATGTTCAGTAGTGAGAAAAATGATCATTTGGCCCTTAATCAGATTTGTTTGGTTGTAAAGTGACTAAAGAAATGCAAATTGACTGTAGTTTCATGGGAAAAAAATTCCCATAGAAAATGACATCCATGTCCTACAGTAGGAGACACAGGAAGGCAAGACGTGCCAAAAAGTTTTGGTTTTGGCACTTTGAAAGGTAGTGAAACTTAAATATGTATGTAGACTGTGGGCAGTGTGAAATAATTCACGCAGTGTTCTTTTAAGCATTAATAAATGAGAAAGAACTATCACGTGTTAACTTATTTCCCACTAGTGGGTACCCTGAACATGAGATGGCCCTGCAGTATGAAAGGAAGTATATAAGCTCCAGATACCTACTGCTGACAGCAATGACTGTAGGAGAGAGCACTCTAGTCAAGATCAGAGACAGGGCTGTGATAAACACAGAGGTGCATCTTCGTTATTCCCAAATTCAGCAGTGTTGAGATCTAGGATTCTACTTTGTGCCTAACTCCAGGATAAAAGGGCTATCAGGGGTTGTAACAGAAGACAAAAACAAACAAACAAAAACAAAACCTAAGAATCTGCTGCTGGTTCATTAGCATTTAAAATACTTCATTTCCCAAGCTTCCTGTCTCCCTTCCTTTCCATATCTCCTATGCTTTGGAGCCCTGACTATATGCATGTTTTCACACCACTGTCACCACAGCATCCAATTGCCTTGATGTCTTCCCTCCAGCCAAGAGTGGGAACAAGTGTTTTCTTCATTTCACTGCTGTGGTGCTTGGCAGGAGATGTTGCATTTACAAGGCCTGCAGTTTGTAATAGCAATGAATGAGGAGATGAAATTGGTTGAGCAATCATCTGTCACACATCTAGCAAACCATCAGGTACTCTGTTTTGTTTGTTTGTTTTTCTGCCTATGAAAATGATAGGCAACTATACGTCATTGTACTAATATGACTAATTTTTTTAAGTACAGGGTGCTTAGGGTGGGAGGGGATCACCGTCTTATGACAGCATTAAAACTGGGAGCTGCCAGCAGGCCTTGTTGTTGCTGTAAGACTTGCAGTTCTGCTCTGATGGGGACAGATTTTCTCTCTCCTCCCATTGATATGAGTGCTGTAGCAATTACATAGTTTTTACTGTGTGCCAGTGCACAGCTAGTGTTTCCATTTGCTTTGCTCTTCATTCTCTTCTTAATCATATTTTTGTTTCCTTTTCTTTCATTTTTATTATAGGCAGATCTAGTATCACCGTCCCTAGTTAAGATTGCCTAATAGTTTTTATTATAAGAACTTGTTTTCAATTGCATGCATATTTGATAACATTTAAGAGTTCAGGCAGAAATGTTTCATAGAGGCCTCTGTCTCAGAGTGCTGGTGACTGAAAGCTACAGATAACACAATCTCAGCTGCAGTGTTAGGGGAAGAGTTTAAGTGCTTCTGAGAGTCACCAGGGAAGATATGGCATCAACATAGTTTGGAGCAAACATATAAAATAGTACTACCTTTGTGTTAGG
This sequence comes from Chauna torquata, assembly GCA_013399475.1. NCBI lineage: Eukaryota > Metazoa > Chordata > Aves > Anseriformes > Anhimidae > Chauna > Chauna torquata. The sequence goes on along the minus strand of VXAL01006650.1, from coordinate 13,715 downwards.
GAGCACTTTTCTCATCCTAAAAAATAGTATTCATTGAAACTTGGCTCTGAAAAAAGATTTAGTTCATAGATGTCCTGTAGAGAGTTTTGAGGAATCTAGCTGTTAATTCACTGAGGATTTCCTCTAGATTGTGTGTGCTGATCATCAGTACAGACTGTACCTTGAATGTGCCAGTTCCCCTGCTGAGAATGGACAAAAGCCAATAATGAGGAGGATAAAAGCCATACAAGTAACTCTGATAGTGGGTTTTTCTAATTTTAATGGAGTGTTTTAATTTTTAAGGTTTCATCACCTTTTTGAAATATTTTTGCGTTTTGATGTATACAAGGTATAAGCTATGCCAAGCTCGGAATGTGAATACTGAGCTTGCAGTCAGTGTTTTCCATTGCAAAAAGTCTACTGAAAATCTTATTTTCAAGCACACATGCCCTTGGAAAGCAAGATATGTATTCAAATTTTGCTCATAGCAATATCTTTGATTCATCTTGGACTGAAAGAAACTGATCTCATCAGGCCTTCCAACCTGGGCCAGGTGGCCAGTTTATATGGGTGCTGTAGGTCCTAGCCCAGATGTTGGGATAGTTCAGTGTGTGTACAGAGCACAGATGCCAACTGAGGAAAAGGACTTCAGCTGGAGACTCTTTGCTAATGTGGCAGATGGGATCAAAATATTTGCTTAAAATGTCCTTTACAGGGATAATTAGTGGAGAATTGTGTTTGCTTGCTCCCAATCATCGAAGCTTACTTTCTTCACAGGAAGATGTGTGTGCTCAGAAAGACAAGATTTTGTTTTCCTTGGGTGGCTCCATTTCTTGTTTTAAGTGGTTTCGCATGGGGAAATAAGCTGCTTCCTCAGTAGTGGCTGACCTTGGTTTTGCATATTCATTTTGCACCTTGAAGATGATGACATTTGCTTTCCTGTATTCTCTGGAACAGAGAAGTAATTTATTTTCATTATGAAAGACTTTACCTTTCTGCCTGCAGTGCCAAAGCAGACTGAGGAGGCCTCATATCCTTTATTTCATTCTAAGGCAAAACTCCCAGTGACTTAAGTAGCAAATGCACAGAGCACACATTTACTTCCACATGATATATCACTTCAATGACTTTACTGAAGATTTGCATCAGATCCCTGTTCTACCCTATCTCCTACTGCAGTTTGTATTACAATACTGTAAAATATTTAGCTATGCATTGGGGTCAAATCCAAACCTACTCATGTCAGTGCAAAGACTCCCATTGACTTGAGTGGACTTGGGAATCAAGCTGTGAAGCATAGGTAGCAGCTGTGTGCCACAGACTAAACACATTTTTCACTTTAGTGAGTCTTGAGAAAAATATTAAATAGAGGTTGTGCTCTGGGAGGGACTACATTTGGACCTCTATTAGGGTAGCCATTAACCACCTTGTTCATTTAAAAGATAATCACTCTAACTTATCTACCTTTTTCCTAAGTCTAATTATAGCTAAAACAATTTACTGAGTAAAGTCTTATACGAAAGTATGTCTTTGAAACATGGTTTCTGAATACATAAGAGTATTTTATCTCCTAACACTGTCACACAGATTCCCTCTGTCATGTTTTTATTACATATATAGTAAGAGATCTACTGTTGCTCATGTTTATGTACAAGTGTGGCCACTAACCTCGCCCGACTTTCACAGATTTGTTCATCTCATGAGACACTTTACATGCTGTAAACTGAAAAAAAAGATACACAATTAAAACTTGTTAAAGATAATTAAACTGAAGTGGAGGGAAAAAAAACCTGCCTCACTGCTTTGTTCGTAATAATAGTCTCTGAACTATAATTAAATTCTTCCTTCCAATAATTGTATACATACAAAGGAATTTTCCAGATAGCAAAACAATATAATGATTAAAAATGATTAAGAAGCTGATTCCAAAAGCAAAGATGAGCCAGGGAAGGTTGGAAAGATTTTAGGTGCCTCTAAATATACTGTACCAGCTGGGTACCAGATGGTGTTTGGCTACTTGCACCCACTAACTGAAAATATCAAAGAAGCAACTACACTTTTGCCAGAATCAGTTCCCCTCCCTTAAATAAAAGTGGCACTCTTGGGAATGACTTGGCAACACAGGAAAATTTCCTGACAGTGAGATCTATTAGATTGCGGAATAGTCTCCCAAAGGCAGAAGTAGAAGCCAAATTGCTCGACATGTTAGAGATACTGGACGGAATGCTAGAAAACATACCATAGAGGCATGCTGCTCTAGCGAGGTGGTGACTTATTCTGTTGAATAAGATCTTTGAGATAAGATTCTTAAATTCTGTGAAAAAACATAGAATTAGGGGAATTAGATGAGAATGTCACTGCTTTCTTGAGAGTAACTTCAGAATATCTAACTCTAGCGTTCACATTATGCTAGTTTGTATGGGGCATCAAGGAAAGATTAGAGAATCAATGTTGGCTGAAGATAATTTTTGTCTGACTTGTCTCTAATCAAAAAATCAATCAGTCATTTCATGGATATAGTGTGCTTCATGGTCTTGGTAGCTGTGTGCTGTTTTAAAAGATGTTTTGCACTAGGGTAACGTATGTACTTTCCTTCCAAAATGTTAACAACGCATCTTGCAGAAACAGTAAGCATCACCAATATGTTATACTAGACATGCAGACATCATCAGCTTTTGTGGATAATGAAAAAACTCTTGTAATTTGTTCCTCTTATCTGTGATCAAAAGATAATTAAAAAGAAAGGAAAGATAATTAAAAAGAAATTAACTTAACTTCAAACTCCCATTTCTGTTGGCTGTTTGAGAGTCAAACCAGAAATAGGAAGTACATCGCTGTATGTAGCAGTTTGCTAGTGAGAAATCATCTCCAAATTGTTAGAAGTGTGATTACATTAATTGTGTCCAAACTGAAAGGTTAAAGAAATCAGTAGAAGCACTGTATTATGGAATACAGAAAAGGGAATGAGCTGATTAACTAATGAAGTTTCCAGCCTGTATGGTTGTTGTTGGAACTTGTTTGCTATTTCAGACTAGCTGAATCATCATGTCCAAGGAAAGCGTAGCAGGAAAAAAAAAGGAAAATATTTTTATTTTCTGTTTTGTTGTTATTTATTTATTCATTTAAATGAAGGAAAAACCTTGGGGACTTAAAGCCTCCAGTGTCATTTGAAAATAGCATTTTCAATTTGAGCCCCAGCTGTGGACTCTTTTGTTGCTGAACTAAGTGCAGCTGGGGCTGAAGGCACCCTTGGCAGAGAAAAACAGTTGTTTTCAGTTATTTGATTCCATGTACTTCCTCACTGCCACTACAGACTAATTTTTGCCTGTAAGTAGAATTTAAGTCTAGTGTTTAAAACCATACGTCTGTCTGTTTTGAGTGGCATCCTGGTAGGCTGGAGGGAGTGTATAGCCTTCTCCATAGACTCTCCTACCTTTTGAAAACTTTGGAGTATCCCCACAGGAGCTCTTCTCAGTACCAGAAGTGCTAGAGTTTTAAAAACTCAGTCAGCTTACAGTCCAGTGTTAGTTTATAATGACAGAAGGAAGTAGAAGTTCACTAGAGTCCTTTCCAAGAGTGTTGCTACTCATCACTCAGAGCTTGCTCATTAGTCTCATTTAGTTCAGAGACAGCAGGACAAAATCACAAGATGGCTAAAGTCTATTTTTTGAAATCTATTTTTTTGGATAGATTATTTAAATCCCAGTAGCACACTACTTCTTTGTTGTTGTTGGGTTTTTGCCAGTCAGCACTAACTATAAAAGCCCTGCTCAGGACAGTTTGCACATGTTGTAAGGGTCTGCTGTGCTTCAGATGTTGCTACACTCACATTTAAGCTCTAAGACCATGAGGGAGTGAACAGTGATGATCAAAAAATTGTTCATCCGGGGTCCAAGTCTCATCAACTTTTCCCAAAGCCAGATCACAGAGGGGTATGAGAAACTAATAATACATCAATGAGTTTATTTTGAACTGTTGATTTCAAAAAATAATTCCTGTCCATGGCAGCAGCAAATGTCAACTGTGTCCTGCTACCACATCCCACTGCTGCTACCTCACTGAAAATGCTAGATGAAGTTTTGGTAGGAGACTGTAAATCCACAGCAATATAAAATATAAATATTCAACCAGAGTCAAGTCCTGGTCCCTCTTGGGGACAGAGTGATGCAGAGAATGCAAACCCTGGCCAGCTGAGATTCTTCTTTGGCCTGAGGAGGATGCCCATGTAATAAGGAGCTGACATAGAGGTAGCTGCCTATAAAATCCCTCCTCCTCAGTCTCTGTTTGCAGGATGATAAAAATACTGCTCTTATTCTGCAAGTCCCAGCTTTGGAAAGGCTCTGAGGGTCCCAGAAAAATAAAGAACAGAATTTAGGGCATCCTTGAAGGTACTCTGAATAGACAACAAACAAAAATGCAAATCATTTTCTAACTCACCACTTATCTAGGTTACTATATATTTGCTATAAAATGTACATAAACATCAAACAGCGTACAAACAAATCCTGTAGTGTGAACCCAGAGATGGATACCTCTAAATCATTTCTGTGCAAAAAATGTGTGTACTTAGAGAAACATATTTGAAAATGTGTGTGCCTTTGTTTACTTGCTCTTTAAAGTGGGACTGTCCTCTCATTGTGCAGGTCAGAAGGAAAAAAGCTGCTTTGCTGTAACTCTGCTGACTTCTGTAAAAGCTGAACTTGGCATTCAACTTTGGTGAAGTTACATCAGGGAAGAACATGTCCTTTGCTATTTCACTTTGCAGACTTGTAACAAATCTGTTATTTTAGAAGAGTTGAGTCCATATCTTCCAGTTTGCTTCCTGAAGAACTGTACTGTTCTCAGAAACAGAACTTTTCTGAGTTTCTTTTCCTCCTTCTTGTCTGTATGAAGCAACAACACACAACTTAAGATAATTATTGTTGCTTTTTTACACAAAATATTGATCAACCTCTTTTAGAAATCAAGTGTCAGTGGAATATTTGTCATGTATTTATAAGACTGAAATAATCTCACTATTTCTACAAAATGGACTTCCACTTTCTTTGTAACCCAAACCTGTTTGTGAATTAGTGATCTATAAACTGCTAAATGTCCAATAATATCAATTCAGCGGTAGTATTTTTCATTAAACAGTTGTCATTTTTTCTACAGCAAGCACATGAAACATGCGTGAAATAGTACAGAAAATCTTGGGAGCTCATGAAACAGAGCTGACCCATCTCAATGAACAGCTTTTCTCTTTTGCGCTTGTGTGTACTGCACATCCTTTCGGAACACAGTCCCAAATTGTAATGATGTCCCAAATCACAGGATTAATGTGTCTATGAACAGACCTCTTATGCCTCCAGAATGAAGTACTCCTGGCTAATTTCTCTTCAAGACACCAGCTTAATTGCATTTTAAACAAATGGGCTGCTTTGCTGGCCAACTTTTAAATGAGATAACAGCAATGTTCACTCTCCAGCAGTGATGAGTGCCTTGCAGTAGATTCAAAACTCTGTTCAATAACAGGTTTAATCTCACACCAGCAGATTTACTGCAGAATAAACTGCCACTGAGCTCATAATTAGTAAAACAAAAAAACCCAACCTACTAAATATTATTTTCCAAAGCAGCAGGCTATGTTTTAGTGGAAATTTTTAGTCCTATTCTTTGTGTTTTATTGATTTTATGTATGATATTGGGAATTCATGCTATGATTTAAGATAATGGTCTTTATCGATCACTTAAGCAGTTGTTTAGCTACACAGTAACAAAATGATGCTCCCATTCTTGGAATATGTGATACTGACAGCGGGGAGACCACAGTGCTTCCCTTCTTAATGTTTATTTCTTTTTTCCAAAAGCATATTCGCTGCTGGAAAACAGCAACTGCAAACATTTGTGCTTTAGAAACAATCTTCCCATAATTTTCTTTGTTGCAGCTATTAGTGGCCAATTGTGATTCAGTGATACCCAGTTCAACAAACAGATGTTCCAAAGTATATTCTCTGTAGCATGAAAACAAATATTAATGAGGTAATTGGAACTATTGAAGAAAAGAAAATAGTGAGTATGTAGTTTCTAATGTTTGAAGTCATGCCCTTCAGTGTTTTCTTGTATTTAGTGGTGATGTTAATTTTCAGTATCTAACTGTGTTTAAACACCAGAGAGCAAGTTTTCAAAAGAGCTTCATCCCAGGTTCAGGTTTGTGGGTGCGTGCTAGATTTCAGCTCAGGAAGGAGAAAGTTGGAGAATGTAATTAAAAAAATATGGTCTCAGATGATTTAAAAACAAACAAAGAACTCCCAAGTAATATAAAGCAGTTGGAGGGAGAGGGAATGAAATCTAGCCTACCGTATACTTTATTCTTTTCAACTGGTTGTATGTATGTTGGTTGTTTCCACCTATGAAAGAGATTTTTTTGTATTAAAAAGTATAATGCTTTAGTCCAACATCTAAACTATAGGCTAATGATTCCTATTACACTTCCACATTGCATGTGTACTATTGTGTTAGATAGAAGTAATTATCAGTTTAATTGATATCAAAAATTCTTAAACTGTTCAAGCTACGGCACGTCCTGTAAAGCCTCCTATTCCCCTAGTGAAGATATATACCAGAGTATCAAAAGGCTAAATTTAATACATTGCTTTTACACTAGGAATAGTTTATTTTAGTAGGATTGTGACTTTACAATCATTGTGATACTGTGCAATATACACCATACACAGCAATTGTGTTATCAAATAGAACCTGTTCAGCTGTGCTAAAGTAAGTATACAGTAATTGCTTTGTTGTTTCTTCTGCATTTTGAGGCAGGTGTGCTCCAGAGCAGACAGTGTTGTCCTGGGGCTCTGAATGCCCATACTGGGGGAGCCCAGGTTTCCTTCCAAAGGAAGTGAGAGTGCACAAGGGTGTGGGGCACAAGTGTGCCTCCTATGACATCCAGCTCACAGTGCACCTGGTGACTAGCGCTCAAGGAACCTCACAGAATAGGTTTGTTCACAGTTTAGACACAGACAGTGAGATTCATCCCATCTATAATATATCATTTCTTTGATTGCCTTCCAGGTTTTATAAAATTCTGTTATGTCCTTACTAAGTTAAGGTTGGTATTGTGCAAGGCTACAAAAAATCCTGCCACCTCACTCTGTGTAAAATACTTTTCCTGTTTCTATACATGCAAGTCTTTATAACCAAATATGAATGTACCAAGGGTACCATAACCAAATATGAAGGATTCTAGCAAAGTCCTTCACAAAGATCTGATCTTTGTCTACTTGTTTGTCAAACCCCATAAAAACAATGATCAATGACAGTAGAAAGTTGCTACAGCATTGGTGTTTCTTGATATAAAAAAAAATATATTTTTCAAAAGGAACATGCACTTAGGTATATGAGATAGTATGAACACCCCCCTTCATCTGAACAGTCTTGCTTGCAGCTGTAGATCTGCTAATGTACCGTAAGTGCAATCATTAGTTCTTGTGCTTCTAGGTTCCAAATAGAACAGTGGCATTGACTTTCCTAGCCTGACAAAACTGAAGCATTTGTAGTGTCATTTTCTGTTTCCCTCTCTTGGCCAAACATGGGAACTTTTGTCTGAACTAACCCAGAAACCAGAGTAATAGGGATGAAGTGAATTTTAGGGAAGGGGTTTACTAAGAGAGTGGAGAATGTTTGGTGTCCTCCTTCCATTCAGAATAGCACTCCAAATTCTCATACCATATCAATTAGTATCAATAAAGGGTTGTTGTTGTTGTTGTTTCATAAAAAATTCATGGAGTATCCAATAGATTATCATCTGGAAGAATGCTGAGTAGAATATGTGTGTAGAACAAAACAGCTCAGTAGGTCATCCAAATATCAGAGGTCTATCGAAAACACACAATGTAGAAATGAACAGCCTGGGCTTCAGTCCTTTGTAAGTGTACATCATGAAAGACATTAAAGATTTTATGTCTTCACCCTGCATTGCTGTTATATCTATACACTTCTTGATTTGATTCTGGGTCTTCTGTGCTTTCCTAGTGATTGCTGCTACGGTAGCAGACTGATTTATACCAATCTTTTGTGTAGTTTGGACAGGAGGCAAGGACTCAGAAATTCTGGTTTTATTTCTTGGCTCCAGCACAGGCTTCCTTGATGCCTATAATATTTTTATGCATCTGTAAAATTGAAGAATATGTTTCCCTACCTGTGGGTTATGAGGATAGATTTGTTACTGATGGAAAGTCACAAAAATTCTGTATGTCATGACCATAGTATGTAGATAGCTTTACCGATAATGTATAATATGTTCTCTTTTTATAATATTTCTAAGTGCTAATCTTTTACATCAGATCTAGCATATTTTATCTGAATGATATTCAGACTCCTTCACTCTCCAGCTAGGGAAAATTATCTGTTTTGGAACTGATTGTTCATTGCTCTTGTCAAAGTAACGTATTTTTCTGACCAACTTGATACTTTCAAGCTACAGTCCCAAATATAAAAAATACGTTTTAATGTCTGTTTATTTGTGCACTGGCAGCAGTATTGCCATGCCTGTGTTCTGGGCCTGCTGCGAGATGCTCTATAGTCCAGAAAAAATGCATACAAGCTCAAGAGGAAATGAACAAAATTGATTAATGCTATTTAGTATATTTATGGGATGTTACACAATTTCTTATGTTAAAAAGGCAAGATTCTGGATGCTATTAAAAAGGCCTTTGAAAGAGGTAATATGTAAGAAAAGAAAGGTGGAAGAGTAGTGGAAAGAAATTTGGAGAAACATAAGGAGAGTTTCCCAAGAAACAAGATGACTGACTACTGGAGGTATAGAAAATATGAGTAGGAATGGTATGGAAAGTGAATGACTTGCCAACAGGTTTTAAACAGAAGGTCTGAACTGAATCTAGAGGAGTGGAAAGTATTGATAAAAGCTAAATTGAGTTTTTACATAAAACACTGCATTCCACCATAATGTTTCCAACAGTACAAAAATGAGCAATGCAAATATGAACAATACAAAATATGAACCATAGTTTGGAGTACACAATATGACTGGTAGAATTTATTTATTTATTTTAAGAAATTGCTGTATAGGATATGTGTTAGCTTTAAAAGGACTACCTATGCTAACATCTTCTACTCAGTGTTTTCTTCATGTAGCAGACCTCTAGCTGCAGCATTCTTGCAGTTCTGAAAAAGAAAATTGGTGTTCATCCCATTTGCCTCTGAACTGTGACTTAATCTCCCTGCTAGTTATTAACTTGGCATCAGTTCCATTTTGGCCATGCAGATCAGAAACCTTTGCGTTCTCTCTGTACCTTGTTGTTGAGGTATCACAAATATTTATTCTATTCACTCCAACAAAACCTCAAAGAAAACCTGTATCATCACTTGCATATTTTCTGTGTACAGGTTACTGAGGGTGCCATTTCATTAGCCATGGTGTTGGAAGCCTGTGCAAAAGCCCATTCAGTAGTGGCTGACTGTTGAGCAAATTAATTGGTGGAAGAGATTAATATTTATTCTGTTTTCCCAGCACAGCACAAATATTAAATATATTGTGCAAAATCCATTAAGTATCAACAAATACTTTAAGCTACAATAAACTTACCTGAAGTTAATATCATGTTTTATATGTTACAAAGAATTTTTTTGTGTATTCAAAAAATAAATATTTTTAATTTATCCGTACAGACTGACTATTAAACGTAAGACTTCGAAATATTTCTATAGTAGAAAAGTGGTTTTGCCAAGGGAAAGTTCATTTTGTTGATAATTTTACAAGACATCTCTTGTTCTGTCGCAAAAATAATCAGAAAAAAATCAGAAAAAGCAACTGCAAAGCTTAATGCTGTCATCTGAAATCTTTTGATAGTTCTTTGATGAAGATATTTGCTAAGGATTTACAGTGAATATTCTTCCTATTGTGTTACATGATTTGATGGACTAAAGCCTCCTCAGAGCTGCATTTTGCTTTGACCAAGAAATATATCTTACATATGAAATTTTCAGTAGCTGAATTGGAAATAAGGTAAAAAAGCATTGCAGATGGAATGTTAGGAGATAGGACTCAGCAGCAGGAGATATATTAATGGCTGGTGGATAATTAGCAACCACTTCATGTCTCAGTGTCACTTTTGCCATGGGATTGATGCAATGAGCCTGTTAATACTTGTTCACAGTTGGATTTTAGTAGGTATTTTGCTACAGCTGCAGCTGCAACTGCTACAGAGTGTGTGCATATGCAATACCGTATATGCAATGTGTATTTGGATTTGGCTGAAATGTTTTGGCTCTGTGTGAGTTTTTGTTTCTCTTGTTGTTTGTTATTTGCCGTCATGCAGTTGGTATATTTCCACCTTTCCTGCTCATTCTCAGATTTGTTTGGAACAGTCTTGGTTGATAGTATGAGCAGTTTCTAATTGTAGGGGAAAAGAGCCAGTTTCCCTGCAAAGAAAGCAGTGATTGGAGTGTCAGTGAATATGAATAAGGCTATTGATTCTTTGCTATTATGTTTCTCTTTCTCCAGCATTTCTTCTATTAGGAAGACATTCAGAAGAGAAAGTGTGACTGATAAGACAAAAAAGAGGTTTTGATAAATATAAGGAAAACAATTGTAGATCCACTAGGAATACTAAAACATTGCAAGAGATGGATGAATTACTTAAGCCATATGTAATAACATACAAAATCTTCACACTATAAGGTCATATTTGACTGGTCCATTAACATAATTGAGCTTAACTCTGGGGTACATTGAAGAAGCTTATACTTCAACTTCTTATATAGCAGAATCTGAAGAAGTCTACTGTGTTTTGCCATTCAGACACATTCACTTTTTTGAAAAGAAAGAGTAGGTTAAAAATGAAAACTAAAATACTCTTTTAGAGAAGCTGAACTGTTCTTCCCCAAAACAAAGCAGAAAGGAGCAGCAAAACCTCATTTA
>VXAL01006649.1:21592-31786 GCA_013399475.1 Chauna torquata | reverse complement strand
GACGGGCCGGGCCGGGCCGTGCCGGGCGCCCGCGGGGAGCGCCGTTGCGGTGGCGGCCGGTCCCGCGTCCGTCCCCGGTGGTGCGCATGTACCTGTTGTCGTTGGGCTGGTCGCCCCGGGCACCGTGCTGCGGTGCTGCGGGGCACTCGTCTGCTGTTTGCGTGTTAAACTGCCCCACCGTGTCGCCCGCTGTTGGCGGGTGTGTGCGGGGGGCAAGAGGAAGGAAACAACTATAACGTGCTACACATTAACTACATGCCGCTTAGGCGAATAGCACAGCTCGTTGCCTACCCGAACGTGTAGTCTTGTCTTGCCGAGGGCTGATGCGAGCGTCAGGCTCTCCCAGAGAGCCAGATCGAATGCAGGAAACAAACTGGCCCACCAGCAGCAGTGATCTTCCTGGAGGCAGAAGATCTGGATCTGGGGGAGGGAGTAGAGTTGGTGCTTGTAATGTAACTGTTCAGCTTCAGGAGATCCAGGGCTGCTGCTATCCTGAATAGATCCATTTTATGAGGAACTAGGCAGGAAAATGACAGAGTCAATGAAATGAAAGCAGACTGTGAAACGTAAAGGAAGTACAAGTATTAGCAGTATCAATAACCTCTTCAGCTTGGAATGAGGCTGTGTCAACAATTTCACTTCTAATTCTTTTTTTTCCCAGTACAATCTGTTTTTAGAATTTTATTCTTAAGCAGTTTTACCTTGGGCTGAAAGTTCTCTCTGCATACATGTATCATATTTACAAATGGATTTTAGTTCTTGGGAAAAGCTCTGAGTTTTTTTTCGGTTGAAAGGAACAGGCTCTTATGTGTCCTCCCACCCCATCTCCAAATGGACATGATTGCTTTTGTGTCTTTAAAATAAAAACAAGTGAAACTTCGTCAACAAAATGCGGGACAAAGGCCTTAACAGTTCAAACACATTACACAGCTGTTACTGTAAGTAGTGTTATCTGTTTATGAAATATACAGAATCGTGATTTTAATGAATGTGTTTAGTAAACTTTTTACATTGTTTAACGCTGAATTGTTCTGGTGTGAGAGAACAGTACACAAAACTTAAGTGCTGGAGAGGTGATTTTTAGATGTTGTCTGTTTGAAATCTTTTACTCAGAATTCAAAAGATGACTGTCATTATGATATTGATTTTTTTTGCCATGAGATGTTTTAAGCCACCTACTGATCCCATGAGACCTGTAGTAATAGCAGTGCAACTACCTCATGTGTATCATGTTGTAAAAAGGCTCTCAGTCAAGATGCAAAGTAATTTTTTAATACAAGGAAAAAAAAATGTTTTGCACTGACTGCATAGTCCCTGTTTAAAAAAAAAAAATCATTACTGTGGTGGTTGCAGTTGAGTAAGGGACAGCTTTACATTTAGTTGTGTACCCCTTGTCAAAAATGTGTGGTTTTGTTTGTTGGAGAAAGTACATCTGACTGATCAGTAATTGTATGGAGAATTTTAAAGAGAAAATTAAAATAAAAAAATGAAAACATCTCAGCAAGATATTAACTAAGCTAGATGATAACTTGATTTCCCTACTGAACACACAATGTTTATTTTTTCCAACTGTTACTATAGTTACATGAGCAATTAGTTTAAATATTTTAAATTTTTACACTAATTCTATACTAATAATACACTGTTTTGATTCACTGTATTAAGCTGATCACATAGTTTTCCACAAGGCTCACGTTTTCAGTAATTTAAAAGAATATTCTCTATTGTTTTTTGTTTTCCCAGACAACTGAATTTTGTGTTGATTAATCTGGAATATCTCAGTTGGGCGACGTAGAGAATCGCCATAAACAATGCCTCCACCATATGCTTCTAGCTGCAGTGGTCTCTTTATGACGAATATGTGGAATTAAATTGGTATCGCCTTATTTTAAGTGGATTCTCATTTAGTGATGGCTTGACAAAAACAGCTTAACATGCAAGTCAGACCTTCAGTAGTCTGTAGCTGTGGACTGTGCAAGAGGCCACTGCTGTTATTAAGTATTTCAGAACTAATAATGGATGCAGGGAAGATGCTGGTCTTGTTTGTGCTGCTTTGGGTCCTACTTATTCCTGGCTTGTCATACAGTAAGGCTCTGGGAATGCCTTGCTGCGTGTAGAGCTGACGATGTACCTTTCTCTGCCTGCTTTTTGTTTGCTCCTCTCTGCTGCTGTAGTTTGAGGGTTGCCCGTGTTTTCCCAGAACAACACACCTTGTTGTTCTCTTATTATGTATTTTTACCATGCCTGGTATATAACAGGATTTCACTCTTCGGTGATTTTTAATGCTCTGCATTTCCAAAAATGATATAGTAATGTTTATGAAGGGCATTTTATATTATGGTGTATTGTGTGTGAACTGTCTGTGTGCAAGATTAGTCTGGTTAGAGATATTAATGTAAAGTTTGTGTTTTTCTGGTTTTTGTTTGTTTTTGAAACTTTTCAGCCACTCGGCCCAGACTGTGCGCTGTCTTTTAAGATGATTCCAATAAATTTTATTTTGGGACAATGATTTTCTTAACTTTTTTTCTTCCCCTTGAAAATCAGTTTTCTGAATACATGATCAGCTCCAGAAGAATTGTCTCCAACACACGTAAGGTTGGACATAGTGATGGTACAGCAGTAAAAAACCCCTGAAGATACAGGTTAGACAGGTTGCTTTTGACTATTTAAGGCTATATATCGTGTCTTCTGTTGGTTACAAAATTAAAATTAATTGGGATTCATCATACTCAGATTTTGGCCTTGTGTTATATTACCTGCTCAGAATAGAACAGAAGAAGAAAAGGAGGACAGATTCACCACCAGCGCAATTCCCATTGCAGTCATCTGGAAGGAATTAGCAATGGGATGAGGCAGACTGGTTTAATTAGACTCCTGAAATCAAGCTCATAACTTCTTAAGGCCAGAGAGGACAATCGGAATTATCGACCAGGTTATCGCATTCGGTAGGAATCCTTGCTTTGGGTCTGGTTGCGCTGCAAGTATTACCTGCTTTTAGCATAATTCACCGTAGTTTCTGACTATTTTGCGGGGATTCCAAGCAGAGCTGCAGAGATCCTATAACTCCCAAAGCACTGTGAAAGGCTTGTTTAATGCACTCTTAGTTTGCTGCTAAGTTCTTTGCTCATGTCTATAACTGAATCTACTTACAAACTGATTTTGAAAATTTGTTACTGTTTCACTAACAAATTATCCTGTTAGCTGACCCACACCCCTCACCTTGCTGGCGTTTCAGCTGCTGTCTTTGACCTGTGAAAGCCTGGATGAGAACTGTTTTGCACAGTACCTTATCTGTAGGCAGACTCCTTTAAATGTTGAGATCCTTGCTTTTTTATTGTTGTTGTTGTTTCATGTAGTTCTGAGTCTACAGTGTCTATTAGGAACTTTCCGGAGTTTGTTTATTTACTGAAGGGTTTGAGAGATAGAAGGGTGCAAATTGAACTGCTGAGGGTGGATGAGGCCAAGTGCTGGTCATGCCTGCATGTCGCAATTTCCTTCTCTTTGAGGGTGACAGTCTTCAGTTATTGATATTGTGCGTTTTAATTAATCGAAACGTACCTATCTGTAACATGATACTTTTATTTATTATTAATAAACATGCATTACAAGACACGACTTTGATTTAGCAGCTTTTCTTGTACAGCCAGTTCTCTCTGTTCTGCAAGTGCAGAGTCTCTTAGTTACAACAGGAGACAAATAAGAACAAAGTAGCTGCGAATTGGCTTTTTTCTCCTCAAGAGTGAGTTTCACAAGCTCGCCTAATGTTATCTGAAAAAAAAATACCTTTTTCCTTTTTTTCTCCCTTCTCCATCATTTGCTTCTAACATGTAGTTTAAATAAGACATAAAAGTTCTGCTTAACTTCACAAAATCTGAATTATATTGCTTTTCTTACTGTGCTTACATTAGTTTAACCATGTTGTGTTTGATTCCATGTGCCCACATGGCAAATTGCAGTGATTGCATGCAGGGCAAATGTCTCAGGAGGCTATTTGCAGTCTACAGCCCACAAAAATGTTGGGCATTTTCAAGGGTTATTTGAGGGATAGTCAAAGGAGTCTGGATGAATTTTATTTCCAAATTCAGCTTGAGATTTGGTGACCACTCCATTTCCAACTTCCTTCATCAGTAAATAAGAAGCAGGGAGGAATGCTGCACACCTGTCTAATACTGAGAGCTCAAGTACTCCGGGGAGAAGAAGCTTTTGGAGTCCTTGCAGCAAGGCAATAAAGGAGATGCAGAGATGATGGCTGGTGTATACTTTCTTGGTGGCTCAAAGGCAGTCTTCCACACTAATGGCAAGACTGTTAAAGAAAGACATTAGGTTCCTCTCTGCATGCTGTTGTGATATGTGATGTGGCTTGAAAATATGGAGAAGTGCAGCTCCTCTGCCCATTAGAAACATTATTTTAAAAATACCCAAATAAACAAAGTGTGTGTGCACCTTTAACCCTTGTTTCACAGTATACGATGATTGTGGTGGGTAACTGTAGCAGAATGCTTGTTTTAGAGCAAATCACGCAGAGCAAGCTGATTTTTACTTATATCTTTGTGAATCTGTAACAGAAGCCATAATAGGAGCAAGAAGGTATTTAGAAACAGTTTTTTTTCAGTTGTTCTAGGATATAGAGTCAACTTGAAAAACAGTTGCAGGGAGGTCTTACTTGCCTTGCTGTCTGAGAAATTCTCTACTGATTCTATTCTTGAATATTGTTTTTTTAAAACTAACTGGACTCCAAGGGGTGATTGCTAATGATGGCCTGCTAAGTTTTTAGGCAACATGTAACCTTTTGGTAGGTGTTAAAGGCAAGGAATTTAGAGGTGCTCAGTATGTGCATTGTAAAATTCAGGCATACAGTTAGCTTTCCTATCTGCAGTTGTGCTATGAGTTTGCATTGTTTTGGAATTGTATAGCATGTTAGCCTGTTTAGATTAATAACACTTGCATACCTTTGGCTATGCTTCCTAAAGCGTTTCTAGTTTTACAATCTTACAGCTTTTCAGAACTACTAAAATGGTATGTGCTTACAGTATTTTCACTTTCATTTCTTGAAAACAGGAACTGCATCTTTACTGAGGGGAAACATCTCATAAAAAAGCAACTTTAAACCATATTGCTTCCATACCTAGCATTAAGGTATCTGTAGGAGCTGGGCACTGTGACATCTTTCAAAATCTGCACAATCAAGTTTTTTTGTATGACATCTCAAAAGTTGATTTTTTTTTTTTTTATGGGTGGATTTTTTTGTTTTTCCTGCAGTGGTTCAGGTTGGTCAGCAAATATCAGCACTTTTCTTCTGAAGGGCAGAGACTAAAATTACTGTTCTAATATTTTGTGGTTTCTTTTTATAGTTGACAAAAGGGTTTGTTCTGGGATCTGGATCAGTGTAAACAGGTTCTTAGGTGTTTAAGCAATGCTGTGTTTTCACAACATTATAGTTTTCTGTTTTTGTGCTTTTTATGATCTGATCATTTGAATCTTACAAACCATTGAAGTACCAAAATCTCTAATTTCTGCCATGCTCTTTATAGGACTGTTGTAGTCTTTGCCATAGATGCTCTTCAGTGTTTCTTATCCCTTCCCTCCCTCGCCGTTTCAGATTAATACAGTGCTTAGTTTCAGGATTTTTTTTGTCGGAGCCTATCCAGGGTAGATGCTGTGTAAAGAAACACACACCCTTCATCATAATTACAGTAAATAAGGAAGCTAAGTCAACGATAGCCTTCCCAGAAAGAAATAAATACATTAGACTTCTGCCGAATCTCGTAATCTTCATGCATGCTTTACCAATTACCTAGCAGACTAGAAAGGTTTTCTCTAGCAGCTTAGAAGCTCAACATCAGGTAGAGTTTTAGAAGTGGGAAGAAGTGAAATAGTTATAGTGAAAAATGGCTGTTAACAATCTGGTTAGACCCATGCAAATCCAAACACTGCAGGAAAGAGTGATGTTCAGGAAGGTTTCAGGAGGGCTTGAGAATTGATGGTGTAATGATGGCTAAATAGATTTGGGAAGGTGCTGAAAAACTGGATGTGTGTTTTATCTTTCAGATTAAATGGGACTCCTGCCTGTGACCTTTTTTTTTTTTAAATGACACAAGTGATCTACCTTAAAACCAACTAGTTTCTTACAACTAAGACATAAGCAAGTGACACGAGGCTTTGATAACTACACAACGGATTATGTAAAATAAGGGGTCTGCCTTTCAATGGAAGTGTGTTTTACCACATGCAGGTAGGCAGGTGCATGTACCGTAACGCAGGTCACTGCATATTGAGCAGCACTCGCATCATGTGTTCTAATACAGAAGGGAAAGTGCCATAACACTACTACACGAGTGCTGGCCAATAGCTGACAAATTGCTTTAAGTGGAACACTGAGAACTTTCACAATAAATATAAAATATATATTTAGCTTTGAAATCTCTAATATTAGTATATTCATGTATACTACAGAAGCAATGTTTTTTTTCATTTGCCAACCATCTACTGTGGTGATGGAAATGGGTAGAATGGATCAGAAGAAAAGTAGGAGTTATCAAAACTTCAGAACACGATTAGTGAAGAGTATATTGACCAAATCCTTGCAGCTGGTGAAGAGGAGGACCACTGGTAAAGGTCTGTAAGTGAGAAAATGGTGTTTAAAAAAAAAAAAGAAAACAAAAAAAGAACAAAGCGCTACTTACAGTTACATTTTCTTAGTTGCATGACTGAATTTTTATAGCTCTGTAGGACTCATGTTCTTATGTTTATGTTCATCAGAGTGTAGCAAGCTGAATCTAAAAGGTGGCTTGAATATGTTTGGTCAATTAAGTGTAATGAGGAAGTGTCTTCACGCAAATTGTGGCTGAACGGCGATATTCTTAGAATCCAAGTTGTTTTATTAAATATTTTAGTATGAGTGATAGAGCCTTTATGAAACTTTTCTAAAAGGTGAGATTTTGTTCTGGTACTACTTATAGTTACTGTTTTGGCTACATCTGATCTTTTATTCAGGTAGCTGCTTCTCGAACACTTCAGCAGGCTACTTTTTTTTTTTTGGTAGAAATTGAAGCTATCTAATTGTCCGAGGCATAAAATAAAAAGCAGAAAGATTCTGATTCCATTTCCATTGGAAAACGGAATAGTTAACAATTTTGTGCTGCTTTTCAGTGATACTTTGAGTAACCTTGTGAGTCTTAAGACCAAAAGGATGGCAAAATAGTGAAGATGAGATAGGACAGTTATCCACCCATATATGAAATGGCTAAGGACAGTTAGCGTTTTTGGTCGAAGTGAAAGAGGTACATCTCTACACCCAGTTTATATGGAATTTAATGGTTGTGAAGTGAACTACAGCTGTTGATTGAAGGCTACAGCATGTTTAGTAAATTAGTTGTGCATAGACATAAGGTATTTAAAACAAAACAATGTAGCCTTGATTTATTGAAAAATGTGAAATTACTATGAAAGAATAACAAAGAATAGTTTCGTTAACCTCTTCGTATAAAAATGTATGGTGAACAGTACAGAGATTTTGTTTTTTTAGCTGCATTAAAGTTTGGTTTCCTGGTTGAAGTGTATACAGATTATAAATAAAATATGTATCACTTTTTAAAATTAATAATTACTTCATACAAAAGTATGTTGCCTGACAATTACTTTTGTAAAAAAAAAAAAAAAAAAAGTAAATCTGTAATTCATCTTTTCCCTTTATTACCTTCTGAACATTAATGATGTCAGAAGTTAGCTTTAGCAACCTCATATCCAGAGAATTTAAAATGTGTTCATCTCCTTTTATGCAAACCATATGCGATTCTCATGGGTAGACTTACTGGAATTTTTTTCATGAAATTCAAAAAAAGAAATGGAAAAAATGTTTCCCTATTTCCATAAATGTGTTTCCGGCTCAGTTTTTTAGGTTAGCCTGTTACTTCAGCAACATAGATTTTTCTGAGTTGAAACTTAACTATGAATTAGATGTCTTCTGTGCTTAAAAAGATGTACTTTAATTTTCTTGTGAAATTTATAATATAATTATGACTTTTCCTGTCCTTTCTCTGAAATGACCATGTTTAGGAGAAAAAGGCTTGAACAGGGAGACCTGTGGGCAGATGATTGTCATGTCCCTAACATGATGGACTGGAGTTCCCAACAGTCATCACTCTGTGCGCTATTTTGAAATGTTCTGGCTGTAAGATTCTGGGGGTGGTAGTCACATCACACAACGACCACAGTGTAAAGGTTTCCTGCTGCTGTTAGTACTGCGTGTGAATTGCCTGCAGTTTGCAGTTGCGTGTACCTTTATTAATGTTTGAATTTGAAGATGTTATTACTTTGCTCTTTCCCTGTCTTTCCAAATTGCCCTTCATGTCTTTATCAGCAGGCTGGGTGATCTTACCTCTGATAATGGGGCTAGGCTATTGCTTCTTACATGGCATCCTATGTAACAGGATTTTCTGGGGACAGTGGGTAACTACGGACAGCTTGGAGTTTGTCAGTGAGGGCCATTTAGCTGGATAGCATTTATGTTTTTGGGTTCTTGAACAAATAAATATGATGCAGAGAATAATCAAAATGCTAATTGGGAAAATATTCTTAGATATGATCATATTCCTTCCTTTCAGAATTTTTCTTCTAAAGTCAGTGGCAGTATTATTAACCTGCTTGTCAGCTCAATAATATTCAAGGAAATGCACAATCAGATTTTTTTTTGAGTAGCTTTGAAAGTAGATTCAAACCAAACAGTAGCTGCTTGATGTGCAGCAGTCAGTCAATATATATGTTCTGTTTAAAGCAACTAGAAATAGTGACTCGCCTGAATTTTCTGTTTAGAACTGGTGTGAGGAAAGAAGAAAATTAGTTGGAGGAATGAAAGCTAGTTTTCTAAACCATTACAGTAAACTTGTGTCCCCCGTTCAAGTTCATATGTGATGGTCTGGATTTCCATGCTAATTTGATTTCCTTACTAACATAACCAGCGTTATGGATCTGGGTAGGGCTTGTCCTCCAACTTTTTATTTGCTTTTGAACATGAGAGCAGTTTGTACTGGGTCACCTCAGCCTTGTGGCCTGCCTTTGACAGCAGCTGCTAATTGATGCACAGGAGAGAGCAGAACAGGGCAAGCACATAGGCACAGCGCTATGGAGCGTTCCCCAGCCTCTAGCAGTTTATGGCTCAGTTTGTGTGGTTTCCTTATTTTTTCTTTTTCTTTTTCATTTTTTCTTAATATGTAAACTTCTGTGTGTGTTAGAACAAGTTCTTCTAGAGTTTAACTGTATATTCTAGAAGAATTTATATCTCTATTTTACTATAAAGAGGTAATGACAGGAATTTTATTAGGAGACCATAATTTCGGCTTGGTTTTAATCATTACAGTGTGCAGCAGTTACAGATGTGTATCTAATACTGTAGAAAGATAGAATTATGTTTTTCAGGGGGGAAAAGTAATATATGAAGATTGTGTATCCTAACAATGATCACTAAGGTTCTTGGCATTAACATTGCATCTTCCTGATATTCGAGAACTAAAGCAAATGTTCTTTCTCTGAACAGACAAGTTATTTCAAGAATTTTGAAACCTGTCTTGGTACTTTCTGTGGTCCTAACTTGAAAATTATTTTCAGAACTGGTAATTGAGAACACTTATGCAGGACACTAACTTGTATACTACTATAAAGCATTTAAGTAACCATGAATTTATCAAAAACAGCCTGTAATTAATTTTCAAATCAGCATTGCTGTTATCCTTTGGAATGATCTTTCTTTGTTTATCTTCTACTGTGTTCAGAGCTTAAAGGTATTTAAAGTTGTATCTAGCAATCCAAAGTAGTCTATGTGGCCAGTCTTCAGCTTTGTTCTGTGCTTCTGCTTGAGTAGTCGTATTGTAACTTTAGATGCTACGAAAGTTGTTAACATTTCAACTATAAAACCCATTTTTCAAGAGTTTTAGCAGTAAAGCAAGACTGTCTGTAAATTTGGCATACAAGATCACACACTGGGAATAATTAACGTAGTTTTAAGGGTGAGAAGGTAAGCTTAGGATGGCTTTTTTGTATGTATAATCTCAGTGTGCTGGCCAGATATATAGTATCATAAGAAAATAATTTGGAAAGTGGTCCATTTTTTGAACTGCTTTCACCACTTTGAGGTGACTACAACACCGGAATGTTATTTAATGTGACCTGTATCTCTACCTAGGAATCTTTATTTATATA
>VXAL01006649.1:6308-21518 GCA_013399475.1 Chauna torquata | reverse complement strand
TACTTGCATGTTTACTTTCAGAAGGATGTATGTGCAAGTCTAGATCTACAGAGTTGAATATGGAGGGTTAGATATTTATAAATGTAATCCTGATACGATTTTTTTTGTTCTCCAAGATACTAGCGATTTCTGGATCCTGCCTTGGATGTGCTGCCTCTTGTATTGCTTTCTAGTTAAAAGACAATTTTGTAAATATGAAACTTAATTTCTGCCTGACTGATGTAGGTAGAGGGACAATTCTTTTACTTTCTTTGCTAACTACCATGAAAGAGAGAAGTGCTGTTTTTCTGCATTGCTGAGCCACTTTCATCTATTCATAGCTTTCTTAAGCAGCAAGACTGAAAATAATCCTGAATTTTTTGCTTTTGTTTCTCTCTTTTCATGAACATGGGTTACTGGACCTTCTCTGTTGTTGTATTCAAACTACAGTGCTTTTTGTGTTGTTCACCTGTGAAAGATATTTGAGATATTAGATCATAGATGATATCTCAATAGATAATATCTCAATAAATATTGCTTTTTATTTGAGATAATTTCCTGTAATGTTTTTGCCTTAAATTGAGGTATACCTTCAGTTTAAACATATATTACTGTGTTTTTGAAAATCATAGGCTGAACGTGAATTGTTCATGCACTAGCTTTTTTGAGTCTGGCAGAGTTTGATCTTTAATGTGTCCATATCAGTAATTCAGGAGTGATCTCTGTCATGCAGTTTGCTTTCTTATGTAACTGTCTTTTCTTCCATTGTTCTCAGAACTTGGTTGTTTTTCTTCTGTGCAGTTTCCACATTTTGAGTTAGATGTAAATTAAGAATACTTCATGTTGTGAGAGATTACATAATTGTCCTGAAATTTTTTCAGCAAGTTCATGGTGGAAGGATATATATTCTCATTGGTGCTTCGTTTCATTCTTTCAGGTGTTGATGAAAAGCATTTTAGCTTTAGACTGGTTACCTGTTCATCCAGGCTTATATGGCACCTTTAAGTAACAGATTCATAATGTTTCATTGCTTTCAATAACTGATAACTCATGAGTATTTCAGTGGAAATGGTGAACAGTGCATTAGTTCCTAGTTGTTCCCTTCGTTTTAACAGCACGTAGTTTAACAAGCCAGTAAAAACAACCTTGCAATATATGATTGTGTAGGAGTTAGACTTAAAAAACAAAAACAAAACAACAAAAAAACAAGGACAAACAAAAAAAATCCTATATTAAACACAGAGGTGTAAGTTAACCAAGGTCATCCATTTATGCTGTGATTCTTCCCTTCAGTAAGAGGAAGATATCTCTTGTGACATTGTTCTTAGTCAATTATTAAATGCTTAACTTAGTGAAGTACAACTTCCTTCTCTAAGAGAAGTCTTTAGCCAAACTTAGTCTCTTATCTCATTTTTTGGCACTATGATTCTAGTACGTGTGATAGCAACAACTGCTAGTGCAGTCTCTCACTTGTGAGTTTGCTTACTGTATGTACGTTGGTTGCTGTGTTAAGCTACTGGCCTACATCTCAGAGGTGATGCATATAAACGTATGCACTCTCAGTTTAACTCATTATGCTTGACTTCAGAGTTACTGAATTATTTGTGTGCGAAAGCCTACCATTCTTCCTGTTTGCTTTTTATTAGCATGTGCGTAACAGGATAGTGAATTGGCATGCTGCTCGCCTTGTGAATGCAGTCCACAATGCTGCTAAATCTGTTGGGGTAAGGAGGGGAAAGGAGTCGTCACTCATTCTAATACAGCTATTGCTGGTCCTGTTTCATCCCTGCATTAGATGGAGTACTGTTTGTTTTGTGTAGCTGGAGCTCTGTGGTGATAATACTTTCCCACTGGAGAATGGGATCTGTCAGAACACATCATGATTTTCACTGGGGAAGAACAATGTCACAGTCCTGAAGGGGTGAAAAAATGAGTCAAGCCCTAAAAAGTCATGAGAGTTTGGAAACAAACAAAACAACTTTGAAGATTCTTAATATATATGCATCTATGAATTACTTTAAGGCATAGAGAATGACTGAATTCTTCTGAACAGGCTTTTAAAAACTTGAATATCACTAAGATTATCATTATATATATATTATATATCACTAAAGATTATCATTATATGTACTGGGTGTTATTTGGCGCAAACAGCTGTGGATGAAGAACAGTGTTTTGCATAATAGAAATAGGTAGAACAGATATCTGCTACAAAAAGAAAGACAGAAAATGAGATGGTAATGATCAGCAAGCTAAGCTGTTATTGCAGAACACAAGTGGGCTGGCTTGAAAGTTTTGTATATATCAACGAATTTTTAGATGAGATTTAAGACGGTGGATTTGAATGCATTAATCAGGACAACTTGCCAAGTGTAGAAGTGCAGGTAAAAAAAAACAAAGTCTGACTTCTATCTAATGAGTCTTTTCAGCTGAAAAGAGTATGTCCTGATTCTACCACTCTGCCTGTGAATGTCTCAATGGCAGAGATGCTTGTGTACCAATGCTGGCATGACTTCAGGATTCAATTAGATTCAGTAACCCAGCAGAAAACCAACATAATCAAAAGAACAAAAAGTATTCTGCAGAGTTAGTAAGCATTTTAATATGAAGTTGACGGGTGCTAGAGTAGTGTAAAGGATAGGGCGTACCATATAGCGGGACAGGGTAGAGGGAAGGAACGTAAGGGAAGGAGTTGTACATCTTTTGGCAGAGGAAAGCTGTAAGATCAGCTCAGTCATTTTGCACAACTCCACCCTCAGAAGCACCATGGGAAAGAATGTGAAGATATTTTGTTGCTATTGTGGGCCAACTCACAATGAGTCAGCATCTCAGTGATAAATGAGGTAAGTCAGTAAATAATAGATTATTGTGGGGGTCTTAAAATTACGATGAGTAGCTTCTCTTTATCTTCTTTTTCAGATAGAAAAGCAAGAGCCGCTGAAGGGGTAAAGAATAAGGGCTGGTTAATCAGAGCTAAGAAATCTCTGCAGCAGTGGTCTGACCTGAAATCAGCCAAAAAAAAAAAAATTGTCCTTCTCAACACCAACATGACCTGTTAAGTTTGGCAATGAAAAATCAAGGCTGTGGTATTTCTTCTATGGGGAGATCAATCTCAGATTGTGTGCTGTGGTTTTTTTTGTTTTTTTTTTTTTTTCATTTCTGGGCTAATCCATATTTTTTCAGTGCTGTTGAATGAGAATTTGTGGCAGCAAATGAGCAGTGCTGGATCTGATCTTTCATTAACAGAAAGCCATGTTGCTTACTTGGGAGAATACAGAATGTATTTAGCCTATTTTCAAGCCATTTTAATCTGAGGTACAGAATAGCCAGAGACTATATCTCCATCTGTGAAGTCACATTGTTTTATTTAAATTCTTTTACATGTGCAGCTTGTGAAGTTCTGTTAGGCCTGCCTACCTTCCCTGTTGGCTTTATTTTTAATAAAATCAGTTATGTTAGAGCATCTGAATAAATTTTCTACTTCTTTCTAAGATATGATGCATTTCCAGAAGAGGAAAAACAGGATAGTCCTTCCTTGAAGTTAGAACATCACAATTCATTTGTTAGAACCTTCTTGAAAAGAATCTCTTCCCAAGTTTAAATCAATATTTGAACTGACAAGGTTTTACTGAAAAGGCTTCCTTAGTTTTGGTTCTTTCTGAGGGAGTATGGTATTAGAGAGTGTTTATTTCTTTCCTGTCTTGTGGTTTTTTTGTTCTTTTTCACCTACAGTGCTAGGGCTGTTGATATCATCAAACTGTAAGCAAGATAACTTGCTGTGTTCATATGGTCAATTTAATAGTAGAAATATCTGTCCTCGCTGTGTTGTAGATCTGTTACTGGAGTCCCCATTTTGCTTCAAATTACTTACCTGCTAGTAAAGCTTCTGGGAAACACCTGGCTGGTCTACAAAGTACTACAAAGTTGGTTTTCATCAATCCTTTCTGTCTCTAGGAATGAAGGTTCTCTGCAGAAAGAGGCCAATGTTAGAAAAGTTGCTCTAACTTTTCATACGTCTGTAGAATAAAATGGTTTTGGTACGCATTTTAATTGGTCAGCCTTGTTATAAAGGTATGCCATTGCTACAGAGGTGTTAAAATGGGACATGGTAGCGTTATCATGTCCTGGTTTCTTCAAATCCAAATTGGCCACCTTTCTGCAGAGCACATGCTACTTGGTTCCCAGTTATGCCCACAACATCAGGCAACCAAATAGAAATGTACATTGCCAATGGTATGCCAGGAGTTGATTGGATGATCTTGTGTCTTTGCTGTCCATATAACAAGCTCAGTTTTGGTAAAGGTTTACCTTGGGTGTGTAACCATCTGCACTTTCAAAATTGAAATGTACCAGCGTGTTTCTACTTACTTTGGAAAGTTATTGTTGCTCCTTGCTTGTCAGAGAATATAGGTTGAACATGCTGGAGAGCTCCAAGACTGTTCACCTGTGATCTTTGTTGTGGCATAAATGGGGATATGTTACAGGTCCAAAAGTGCTGTTAGCCAGGGAAGTTCCTACCCAAAACCCACAACAGACCAAGGAGTAGAAATCAGCCAAACTGTATTTTCAAAGAAACCAAATTATGAGGAAGTTATTTTGCTCTTTTATGTTCCCTTGAAAGTAAGGCTTATGATATGAACTACTTGTACTACCATAATTATCCCAGCATACTTCTCTTTGGTGTTTCTGTGCATGGCTTGTCCTATTGCTAACCTCTGAAACTGAGTTAAGGCCTGGAAGAATAAGCTGTGCAGAGGAATCATAGACTGGGGACAGATCAAGTGTTGTTGTTGTTGTATCTACCTGTGAGATTGCATCAAAGATTTTTGTTGTTGTTGGGGGGAGGAAGGGTCCAAACAGGTACATAGAAATGTTCCAATTTAAATATAAAGCTTATTGGATGTTTAGTTTCACTATGTGTGATGTTCAGAAATGCAGGGTAGCTCCATCTACGTTTGTGGCTGTGTTTCTGACAGTTGACTGCATATTGCTGCAAACTAGGTTTGTGGAACAGGGTGTTTCATATAAAGCTGTTGATTGAGATTGGTGCCAATATTTAGGAGCCTGTCTTGTTTTCCCAATATCCCACTGTGACCCTTTGTCTGGAAAAAATCAAATTATGGGGTATGATAGTAACATGTCTGTAGATGTGCTTAAGTCTCATTTATAAGCAGCGTAGTCAATACCATTGACTCACCTTACCCTTGAGTGGACACCTTGCAGCTAGTCAAATTAATCTTTTTAGGCTTTCTTGGCTGATGGATGAGGTCTCCATGGACTACAATGGGAGCTGAGACGTCTAGCTCAGGGTTACACACGTGAATTGAGGAGCTTACATCTAGGTGTCCTGCTCTTTGAATAAATACTCTCTTTGTGTTCCTGATGGTCGTGCAAACATGGGCTCTTGGCTTTCCATTACATTCTGGATATTTCCTGAAGAGGTCTGCAGTTATGTCTGCTTTTTCAAATTTGTTGCTCTTTTAAGTTTTTAAACTAGACAAGCTAGTTTTAAAAATATATATATAGCTTGCTGGCTGGACAGGTGGTGAGAAGGTGCTTTCTTTGGATCTCTGACTTTGGTTTCCTTTAGATAACGAAAAATATATAAATGTCCTTTCAGGATGAACAGGGAAGTAAAAGACTCTTACTTATACTCCACAGCTTCAGCTGTAGCTGTTTATTCTACAGTAGGAAGCAAGTTTCTTTCACTAGGAATTAGTATGGGGCACCACACACACAAGCCTTCTTTTTGCAGCTTTCCAGATGTCCACTGTTTGGACTTTTCTCCAGGCTTTTTCTAAAGAATTTATTTTATGTAATGCAGTTTTTTCTTTTTTGGTAACAGTACTTTTCAGCAGTTCACATCTCCAGCATAGTCTTGGTATTTTATTTCAAACTACAGTGCTGTTGACAGTGTTGTTGTAGTGCCTATCACAGAATACAGTGGCTAATCCAAGACAACAGCAATCCTGCAATCAAGCATCTCTTTGAATGTTCTACCACAATACCAGCTTACTGCAGTTTCTGTTACAGCAGTAGGTCTGTGTGCATCTCTGTGCCCAGCCTTTCTCTGTGCTGCTTGGGACAGTCTTATTTCCAGAGACAGGACAATATCATGTTTTCTCCCCATGTTTGGTAGTCCTTTTCTATTTCCCAGCAAGATGTAGGGTCATCAACTGGTATCTGAATCCTGTGGAACTTTTCTTTCTTTCTTTTTGGTGGTGATGGGAAATAGTGGGATGGGAGGTTGGGGACCCTTAGGAAGAAAATTAGGGGGAAAAAGTTTCCAGTTGTCTTGCCTACTTTGGAGCTCACTTCCCATATCACTGGAAACGCCCAGTGCTCTAGTAAGTTTAGGGTGACTGTGAACAGAGGTTAATATGGAGAGCAGAAGAGTCCTGTCTTCCTAATATCCTACTGACCCTTTATTTGGAGCAGAAAAAGAAGTCATGTGGTGTGGTAGTTAAATGCTGTCTTTTTACTTCTAAGTTTACTATTTGTCTTTAAAATACAGGGGGATTAAGGATAAGGCTATGAGATGCTAGGACTGGAGTTCCAGTCACTAAATGGATGTCTTCTGTCAACTGTAAATCTAAAATATTGATTCAAATCTGCTTTAAAATAGGAGTCTCTCTCCTCCGTGGGCTTTAGCACTTTTTTAGAGAACTCAGGTATAGTTGCTTTGGTTCTAGACATAAATCCAATTGGTACTTAGTGAAGGAAGATCATCTGTATCCTTAATTAAGATTAGCAAAATACCTTTTTATATTTTGGAAACTGCATGTTGAATGTATGTTTAGATTTCTGATTTTTGTGGTTATCTATTAATAACCTGTTTTCTTTTGCAGAACCCTGTGATAATATGAGAGAGATTCTCCAAAATGTGGCCAAATTACAAGGCGTCTCAAATATGAGAAAACTAGGTCACTTGAATAATTTTACTAAGGTAGGTGCTCAAATGGTGTCAGAACAAGTGATCATATGAACAAAATATTTTGTATTTTATATGTACTCTATCAGATGTCTAAGAGATTCATGAAGCAGTTTAGTATCATGGAACAGTATATGGAAGTCTACATCTCTGTGAGAGGAAAGGAGCAAACAAGGACATGCTGAAATTTGTTTGTGTCCTACTGGCTGGATTTTTGTAGTGTTGCAGTGCTTAGAAGTCTGAATTATCTCCTAATTCAGGGTTTAAGTTGCACAAATAGAGTTAAAGGATTGGTTCCTGCTCCACAAGACTGAATCAAAAATGTGAAGTGCCAGATTCTGTAGATTTAAACTGGAAAGGTATGGTGAGGAAAAAGACTATATCAGTGAGCACGATATGCAGTGGCTTGGGCGCTAATAGAATAGAAACTGTCGGCTTCCGTTGTGGGTTTGATAGTGAAAAAGATTTAAAGGATTGATTTATTTCCAATTGTAAGCTTCCAGATCATGGGAATGTGAAAGATACTTGTCTGAAAGTTTGATGGATATGTTGGGAGCTTGCAGGAGACAAGAATTAGTAACTTACTGCAGAATGAGAGATGATAGACTGAGAAAAGAGACCGTGAAAGGCTTTCAGGATGAGAGCAAGGACAACTTTTTGGTAGGCAAGGAACCAGTGGGGAGGAGCAGAGAGGACTGATGGGAGGTGGGCACTGAGTTAGGAAAAGGGTGTTTGTTGTAGCAGAGTGAATTGTTGCCGTTGGACCAGTGTTCCAGCTGTCAAGGCAAGGAAAAAGTGCATTGCAGTGAGTGAGGTAAGAGACAATGTTCAGGTAACACGCACACTGAAGCTCCAAATATACTGGTACACAGAAGGGGTTGGTAAATTGTTCACCTTTCTGATAGTCTCACAGATAGGACTACGTGCCTGGAGATGAAACCCAAGTTTCAGTGACAAAGGATGGATTCTACAACCAGCAGTAGCCAGGAAAGGAAGTGGTAGTGGAGAATTTAGTGGGGAAAGTAAGCTTTAAATTATCATTGTTGTACATGATGACATTGAGTAAGATAGCTAGGAGGCTGCTTAACACTTTTGAGACAATCTCGACTGAAAGAACGAATGCTCAAGGGCAGATTTGGGGGACCAGTTGATATGAGAAAGACAAACATACATCATAATCTTCTAAGTAGACATGCTTCCTGGCCATTGAAAGTACTCCTTGTAAGATTTAACAACACTTCAGTGGTAGTGTATGAGATTCACTTGGCGGAAGAGTGAGTACTTAGAACAATGTTATGATAGCAAGTCAATTTATCTTCTAGTGCTTTAACAGCAAATCTGTAAACGCTTCATTTTCTGGTTTGGTTCAGAGTACATGGAGGTGCATAGGATTTGCTGAGAAACTGAGCTTATTTACAGTAAAATCTTTTCTTTGTCATTGTTTTGTTGCATCTGCATCCACTGTCTGACAAGTGCTGCTGTTGTTACTGAACTTCCAAACTATATTTCAAGGAAGTCCCCTTTAAGCTGCTAGAAAAGTCTGATGCGTAACTGTTTTCTTTTTTTGTACTGGTCTGGAAACTTACGAATTTAGGTGCCTCCAAATTCTGTAGCTGTCTTAAAAACTAAACAGCTGGATTTTGGCTTACAGATGCATGATTCCTGGTGAAAAGCTAATATTTGAAACTACAGATCTTAAAACAGTATTGATTTTACTATTGAAAATCGTCAGGTAATAAGTACCAATAAATGTGGCCAATTAATAAATATGCATAATGTAATTAAACGATGAACCAAAAGTTCTTTTAAAAGAAATTAGTTTTGAAAAATTCAATAATTTCTTAATTAAATATTTGAAAATTTTGTTATTGTTCTTTATACTGACCAAGTGTTAAAATTGGAAAATATGTTCAAAAACATAAGGAGGGTTTTCATAAACTGAACTTAAGACTGGCAAGGAATGAGGAGTTTGTGAAAGCAACTCACATCTCTGTGCATTTTGAAAACACAGACAGTAGTTCATAACTGGGTTTTGATCCTAAATCAGAATGACCTTGTGCAAGGTAATTGTCCTACTCTTTGATGTTTAGCATGTGTTTAGCACTTACGAAGCAGGTATTCCAAGGAGGCCAATATAAATGTGTAACTTGTACATTTGATTTTGAAAACTCTTCCTACTTTTGTTTGGATTGTAAATTCAGTTATGAAAATACAATAAAAGTTGCAAAATCTATTGTATTGTCTCCTTGGTGGTTGGAACAGTTCATTCCAGTGGTTAAGAGTGAAAGCCTGGAGACTGGAGGAGATGGTTTTATTTTCTCTTTGCACTCTAGCCTACTACCATGAATTGACATAGTCTCAGTTCCTCATTTGTGAAATAGGAGTGTGGGGAAGACATTGGGGTTTTGTAATGTTCAGTGTGTTAGCAGCTGAGGATGTTTGTATCCTGTCTTAGAATTATATTGGTAGTGATAAACTTGATTTGTCTTTGAATTCTTGCATTTTATGGCCTGTCTGAACGGCTACGAGTTCACAGGATTGGATAATAGTTGAGGTTGGAAAGGACCTCCAGAAGTCATGTGGTTCAACACCCCCTCCAGCTCAAGCAGGGCAAACTAGAGCTGGTAGCACAGGACCACGTCCAGATGGATTTTGAGTATGTCCCAGGGGGGAGACTCCAAAACCTCTGTGGGCAACCTGTTCCAGTGCACAGTCGCCCTGGGTATCTGCCTTATGGGCAGGGAAAGCACCTTTTGAAAAAATTTTTTACAGCATATTTCTGATAAAATAGTATGGAAAAATCCTGTAAAACTTAACTCTCTTGTTAGGAATATTATTACACTAAAACAGCATCAACAACAAAAAAACCCGAGAAGGTAGGAAAATGTCAGCACTAAGCAGTTACTCCCTGCTGCCCCAATTTTTTCCTTCAAATTCTGGGCAGCTTTCACATTTGGAAGAAATACTGTTCTACTCTTCTGGTCAGATAAAGAAAATGCCTATATTCATGTGGAAACAAGTAATGTAAGTTAACCTGGACTTTCCTGACACAGATTGTGGTAGACTTCAGGTTTTCTGTTAACATACTTCAGAAGTCTTGGAATGAAGTTCAGGTTTCTTTCCTTGGAATAGGACTAGATTTTTAAGATTTTCTTCTTTTTTTTTATTAAGGAGAATGAAAGTAAGCATTAAAAAATTATTGAACAAGACTCCAGAATTTTATGCAGAAGTAAAATAACTCTTCTATAAAATTAGTTAAAATAAATGTGGTTAGCCGTCAGCATAATTTCTTACTTTATCTGCAATAATGAGGCAGATATTTTTGTATGAAATTTGCATGTCAGACATGTAATTCTATTTTCCTTTTTCTTTCCCTTCAAGAGGAGTTTTAACTAGTGGTGTTTGAATCTCAACAGCATGTGTACTTACTGTGCACAGTATGCTGTATACGTGGTATTTTTTAGAAACTTGCATTTAATTCATCAAATTAGTAATTTTTATTAGTAAAAACCTTAATGTTCACGTTCTTGGCTTTTTGACTGTAGAACATGGGTTATTCTCACCTAACAGGTGCTGTAACATTTACATTTTCTGCTCAAAGACACTAACATTCACAGTTCTGGTGATATTCAGGCTATTGAAAAGTATGTTTTGTTCTGAATTTTTTTCTCCTCAGCTGGAGTTCCGCAAGTAAAAAGGTTTATGGAGTAGTGACTAGCCTGTATTAGACAAAAGTAATCATGTTCCTTTCAAACAACCTGTATCACTATTTAAGCTAACCTGAATTTTGACCTGCAAACTAAGAATTTGACCTGTAGCTTGAATGGTCAGGGACACCTTCAGTTATCACAGTGGTTCATAAGGTTGGTGTTTGTGCCTTTCATTTCAGTGAGCTGACTTTTCTTACCCAACTTTCATTTATATGGCCAGCCAGAGAAGGCAAGCACCTTGAAGTTTCCCAACTTCTGCTGATTAATACCAAAACATGATGGTTATTTGTTTGGGTTTTTCCCCACCCCCATAAGAAGTAG
This sequence comes from Chauna torquata, assembly GCA_013399475.1. NCBI lineage: Eukaryota > Metazoa > Chordata > Aves > Anseriformes > Anhimidae > Chauna > Chauna torquata. Next base: position 10,577 of record VXAL01006649.1, on the reverse strand, counting down.
TAAGTGGTAAATTACTGAAAACCAGAAGGAAATGTACAATTGCATCCACCTAGTGGAAAGTATCTTTTGAATTTAAAGTATTAATTTAGAATCCTGTGTTATAGAAGATTTATGATTTATTCCACTGTTAGTTTCTGAGAGATTGTTTATACCTTTTTAAACTTTTAAAAATTTAAATATTGAACAGAAAAAAAACATGCACAGATGTTGTTAGAGGTTTTTTTGTTCATTCAAAGAGAGAGCTTTTCTTCTTTAAGGACAAAATGAAACATAATTTATTTTAGCTTGACCCTAGCAGTTGAGTAGCATCAATGATATGGAAAATAATATTTTCAGTCTGCTCAAAACTAATTCCATCACTATTTAATGAGTCTCTACTGCTCTGCTCTGCGTATCTTAGCTTTTGGCTCTGTTGCTGAATTTTGATAGGCTGTAGATTGAGTTTGGGGCTACAGAGGTTTTTCACAGTCCGTCTCCGTCTGATTCATAGTCCCTTGCATTGTTTCATGCTCTGCTTTTGTTGTTTTAGGGTCTTGTCCATCCTCTGCAAAACCCAAGTATCTTGGAATCTGAATGCAGTATTGATTGACTGTAACATTCATCCAAATACCTGTATTATCTATGGGCAAAACTTGATACCTCTTGGTAAAATATGTAGCAGATAGGAACAGGACATCTACTTAGGGGCATTCAGCTACAGAACAAATTTGGAGAGCAAATGGGTCTGAATCCAGAGCTTCAGTAAAGAAGAGTTTACAGAGTTTCAGTGAAGTCTTCTAGTAAGGCTAGAATCTGCTAAGTAGTCTACTCATAAATATTACCAGTGGTGGTTCAAACTGTATTTCTAAAATTAGTGTAATAATCGCAGTTTGGACGTATGGAATAATATCAAAATTTACCTGTTAACTGCTGTGGCTGTTCTGTCAAATAAATTTGAACAGTCTCAGTGTGCACTCGATTTGTGTATGCTGTTGACCTCCTGTGGTTTTGTTGTTTTGAGCTACTGTTTCCAAGACATGTTGATGTGTTACTCATATTGCTGTGACTCATCCGAGTAGCATGAAAAACTCATAGCTGACAGTAAACATGAAAAAAGCCTTCACTGTAAGTTAGTCACTGTCTGGCCTAGAGTAAGTATCATTTTGTACTAGTGTTAAATCATCCGCTCAAAAATATTCTGTGCTATTCCCATTCATTTACCATTATATCAAAAACTTTGAATTTTACAGTTGACTTGTAGGCATTTCTAAAAAGCAAAATATACTCTGTGTGTGTGTGCGTAAAATAGAGTGTATTTGCTTAATCCCAGGAGTTCAAATGACATGATAACCTATTGCCATTTTAGTGAGTTATGGCAATGTCAAATTAAAAGCAGACTTTAGTATTCTGGTATTGCTTGTGCCTACAAACTTATACTGCTATGAAATATGTATTAATTGTTAAATGTTACAGTCAAAAACATGACAGTAAAAACATGATGGATTTGACTTTGTCAGGAATCGAGCCATCTACAAAAATCTGTTGGTTCATAATCATGAACCTGATTATTGTTGTTTGAAAGTGAAATGAGAAGAAAGTGGCAAGGTTTTGCCTTAAGTATATTTAAGACAAGGATTTACAGCTGAGCAAATGTCCAGAGCGCTGAGACCAACTGAACAGTATCTTCTTTATAGAAGCTTCCATGACTTTCTTCCCTTTTAAACGTATATCAATCCAGCCTTACTTTTGCCAGTCTTTTTTTTCCTAGACTAAATAAATAAACTCAATTGCTCAGCCTTCATGGGTGTATTTTCCACCAACCTTCTATATTTTGCTGCTGCACTTTTTCCAGTTTGTGTGGTCTTAAAATGTAGTGCCCAAAGTTTTGTTTCAGAACAGCTTGAGTAGAAAACGGTCTCTTAAACGTAATGCAGTCCTATTATTATTTCCAAGGGTAAAATTCCTTATTGGAAATGACATCACGTTAACTCATTTAGTTTATAGGTTGCTGTAACTCAGATCTGGCTTTAGTTTTGAAAATTGTTACTGTTTTTGACACTGTGAATGTTTTCTGGACAGTTTGTGTTTCTGTGCTGGACTTCTTTCAGTTTTTCTATGACTGTGAATGTGTGGTACCCTGACTGATGTAATACACTATTCCCTTTATTTAATTGAATTTTCTTGTCCAGTTTGGGCACTCCATTCAAATCACTGGAAGATTTTGAATTCTGCTTATGCTGTCTATCTTTTAAATTTTTTTCTACCTGGAAATCCTGTCAGCACACTATATTGTGTAAATTGTAAGGAAAGCCAGTATTTAAGTAACAGTGGCCCCTTGGATTGAGAACAAACAACCAGTAGCTAGTCTTGTATTTACTTTTTTCAGCCAATTTTATCCGTTCTGTTTGTGAGAAATGTTTTACATGTATGTGTGCATACTATCGCATGCTTTGATAATAATTATTATCACATTTGGACCTTTATAACCACACAGCAGTTAAACTTGAGGAAAGTTTCAAAATATGATCAGGGTTCATGACTGAGTTTCAAGATAAGATCAGGTTACTCTCTATAGCAATGAGGTCATGCATGGTGGGAGTACTTGTATAGAGGAAAATAGTGGGCACTGAGGAGTGAATATCCACACGATGCATTTGGTAAAGTGTGGTTACTTAGGACTAACTTCCTGAGAATTGAATGCCCTTTAGTGATTGCTGCAGGTTACGTGGGTTCCTGGCACACGTCTTCTGCTTTAGTTTCATCTCAGGACCACTGAAACAAAACAAGGTATGGTAAGCACAGCGATGGAAGACTTGCTTCAGAAGTTGGACTGGATGATCTTGGAGGTCTTTTCCAGCCTAAACGATTCTATGAAAACTTTGTGTGCTCATGTTCCAGGTGATAGGAGTAATGTAGTGGCACTTCAGGATCTGAACTTTGTCCACAGGCTACTGTTGTGTGCATAGCAGCTGCAGCACCTCTTCTATTTTATGGAAGAATAAAAAGAAATCTTGTCCCCTTGAAAGGCATGAGATTACCTGAAATGACAGTCCTCTGTCAGGACCAGTAATTTGGGATGTTTCATCTTGCCAGCTGCTTTCTGAGTAAAATCTCAGCATTTGTAATTATAGTTCTCTGTGCAAGTTAAACAGGACTGTGTGTCAGTAGGGACATATTTTTAGACTGTGGCCCATGGAACCATTGCAATAAGTAGTAAGTACATTTATTTTCATGCCAGTGTTTGGACTTAGTGGGACAGAAGCGTTCACAGGTATAAAAAGGGAGATTACTTTGGTACAGTGAAAGCACTGAGGGCAGGGGGGAACACCTGATAGATGCAGTAAGCAAAGTTACGTGAGGTTTTTATCTATTTATAAGAGCAGTTAGAGTTACCAAAGTTAATGAACAAGTAAGAGTGGGTGGAAAAATATTGCAGTAGGGAAAATAAATAAAATCAGATGTTCTTGGAAGGACTAAATTAAGCTGAGAAGATAAGCATATTCATTTTTAAGATTTCTGCTTAATGTACCTTTTAAGTGAATCTGGCTATGAATGGCACTTGAGTAAGGTTGAGAGACAGATGTTGGCAGTGTACTTCCTCTCCTTTGTAAACTTTTTTTTCTTAAATAGAATTTTCCATATCATTGCATCTACTTGTAGTTTATTTTGTAAAAGCAGGGTTTTGATTTTGGTCAAATTTGAGCAATGATGACAAGCAGTGTTTAAAATTCTTCCCAATATAAAATATATTGATGACAGTGTTTGTAAGGGTGAATACCTATTACATTTTTAGTTAGTTTCAATTTAGGTGGTAGTTTATAGTAAATATACATACACACAAGCATTAGGGAAGAGTTTCAGGCCATTGCTAGCAAAACTAAATCACCTCTTCTCTACTCTTCAGCCCCTTCATATGTTGCTGACTGGAGGGGCTAGTTGCCCTAAAGTGCTTCCTAGTCCTTGGTAAACAGTCTTCTAACTTCTCTTAATTACAGGATATTTCCCTAATCTATTTACAAATACATTATGCAGAATTGTTCAGCAGTTGTATAGTTTAAATTGTGTCATGTTAGAAAGACTCGGTTTTCTGCTTTGGATTTGAAGGTTTGAAAGAGTTGCACATGCTTTCAGCTGTTGCTGAATGGCAGATACTTTGTAAACTTGTATTGCTTATCTTTTACTTTCTCGGAAATACTTTTTCGTATGCCAGAATTCCTTTTTTTTTTTTTTTTTTAGTAGGAAAAAGGGTGTTGAAATATGTCTGGGTTATGTTAAATTAGTATTTTTGTT
>VXAL01006648.1:43507-64319 GCA_013399475.1 Chauna torquata | reverse complement strand
CCGTCCCCTCCCCCCCCCCCCCTTTTTTTTTCTCTTCGCAAGTCAGAGTTGCTTATGTACACTCATCACTCCAAAAGCGCAAGGACTTGGGTCTCCGTCCTGCAAAATTGATCTACATGCTTAATGTAACGCACCGTGAATAATCCTATTCCCTACATTAATCTGTGAACAACGGCGTGGAGACAGAATCTAGCAGAGGGCACATCAGTCAAACACAGACAAGCAAGGGGGGCACCGGGGACTGAGCGGCAGCTTTTTACCAGTTCAGCAAACTGTGGCTCTGGTAATCGGTTGAACTCCGCATAGAGAGCCATGAATGCACCAGCCTCTCAACCCTTGCTACAAAATAATTAAATTAATTAGGATGACAATTAAATTAATCAAATAAATAGGGCTACAGAATGTTAGACATAGCAGATAACTAATACTTAATCACAAAGGAACAACCAGTAACAAGACTGTTTTCCCTTAATTTACCACTATTTCTGAGATTAAGAATTCCTCAGCTCCGTTGTAATTGTCTTGCTCTTTCATCTTTTATGTGCTTATTTGTAAATCAAAACAGAACACTTGCTGTTTTAAGAAACATGTTTGAAGTATAAGCAGAAATTTGCAAAATCTTTTTAACATATATTCAGATAGGATCCTGTAAGCTAGTATCAGTAAAGTTTATCCATTTGACTTTACAGTGGGCCCTTCTATTCCAATCTTTTTGCACATCCTCTTGGAAAAAAAAAATCAAATCCTCTTCAGCCCATTCAAATGTTGCTAAAAAAATAACTGCAGAAACAACACTGACAAGCTTATGCTAAGTAACAACAAGAATGAAATCCTGGCCTCGCTGAAATCTGTAGGAATTTGGGGAATGTGATCACCCTGTATAGCAGGTGATCTGGATTATGCCACAGACCTTAATGTAGATTTGCTCAAATTATTATTAAAGTTACTGTTGTTTCCTAAACAAAATGGGAGAGAGATGTTTCTTCATGTCATTCAAATACCATTTTTTTTCTTGACACTCGGTTGTATTGCCAAAGTTCCCCTAAGTTTTGCTGGGGTTGCTGAGCCAGTTATTGGGCTTTTGGCCTTTACTGGAAGGAGCAGGGAGTCAGTGTTAAGGAAGAAATGCCTCCCTCTCTCAGCTGTTCATCAGCATTATTGTTAGATGAGATTAAGAATAGTAAGAACTGGAGAACTTTCAAGACCTGTTTTCATCTGCTTTTGTACTTTTTAAACATAAGCTAGCATATTATAAAGTTATAGTAAATCTTAATTTAAGGAAGACTTAAATGATTTTGAAAAAAAAAAGTGCACATTTTGCTAAACTGAATAATAATAAAACCTTTAAGCCCTCTATGTATAGTCTAGAAAAGCCTAAATGAGGGCAAGTCAAATTTTCTTCCATTTTCCATCTGCTTCTCAGTCTTACAGAGAAGATTTGTAGTTTCAGATTTATACTCTTCATAGATGGATGACAAAAGGAAAGGATTCGCAATAGTCAGCTGAAGCATACAGTTGCAGATAACAGTGCCACCAATATATTGGTCCCACAGCACTAATTTGCAGTACTCTATCTAGTTGTGCAACAGTTTTGCAGCCTGCCTTCTGGGAGGTTAGCATGCAGTCGCTGCATTCAGTGCTTCTTGTGCTCCAAGGTAAAAATCAAATGGTGCTCCCCAGTGAAGGCTGTATGCACTGTCCCTCTTGTATTAAAAAAGATAATCAGGACATATCTATATCTTGGCATTATTGTATGTAAAACCACAAGGAAAACATTGTAATGCATTGAAAAAAAAAGCAAGCTAACAATGAATCCTATAGTGATTAATTACATGTCATTGCTAGAGAGGCATTCACAGCAGAGAAGTATATTTGTTCATTGTTATTTATAAACCAGAAGGAAAAGTGAAAGAAAAACTTCTCGAAGGCTTCCTGAGGTTATGAGCTGTATTTACTTGGAATACAGTACCTGTGATAATTTTTCATTACTCTCATATGCTTCTATCTTCACCCTCCTTACACCTTATCTCACCTCTCTTAGGAATATATCTTGCAGTGACATAAACAGCAGTGGTTCCACAGAAATCAACATGAATGCTTTCATTTTCGCTATTCAAGGATGTGGCCTACTATTTTTCTCATTAATCATTCAGGAAAAGGATGCGAAGATTCTCCCTTTCATTGTACTCCGCTATCATACTGCTTGCAAGTGCTCACTTTCATTCATACATTTGTTTAAGAATTTGTTTATTTATTTCTTTTTAAATCGGCATAGTCTCCTTAACCGATGTGTTTTCTGGGCTTATTGTCTCTGATTACAAAAAGCAGGGTTTTCAGGATTTCTTTTCTCTTTTTAAAAATGCTGTTATCTATTCTGCTCTGATAGGTACAGGTGAGGCACCCCTCAGCCATCCTCCTGTAAACAATCAGTGCTAGCCTGGAAGGATATCTGCTTTTGAATTTGAGAAGTCAGGGGAGGATCTTCGTTTCATTTGGCAAAAGGACTAATAGGTAATTGCAGCATCTGGAAGAGCAGGGAGAATACCTCTGTATACCCTTCCAGGATCAAAACAAAGTGAGTTCTTCTGTTTAGTGAATTTGCACTTGCTATTGTTTGGCAGAGAATTGTGCTTGCATAGTAATAAATAAACTACAACCAGCAATATCTTCTTCTGTAACTGAGCAATGTCTAACAAATTACTTAGCTTCCCAGCTGCAGAGAGAAAAAGATCTAGACAATTTTGGAGTCATAAATAATACTTGATCTGCCAGCATTAGTCCACACAGGGATGAAATTGAGTATGTGGCCTTTATGGTGCAAGTAGTTCACAGCTTGATGCTATAAGTATCACAGATTGAAGCTGCACATAGACCTTAATGCCCTGCAGCCAGTTTACCACTGAGATTCACTTCCCTCTCTTTGGAGCTCTGCTGATAGCTGATTAGGGCTCAAGAAGGTGAATAGTTTTGCTATTGGGAATTTGGCTGAGGCACTTGGTTTTGTATCGTCAAAGCAAGGTGTTAGAGCTGTGAATTTAGAGTGCTGCCCAGCTGGCAGCTGCCTTTGGCTCTGCCAATTCAAAGGAGGAGCACAGTGTTTTAGCTGAATCACTAAAGGGCCATGCAAAACTCAGATGAGAAGTATCAAGCACAGAGGTAGCTTCCTTATTAAATAGGGAAATACAGTAATTTCCCAGAGAAGCTGCACTGCACTCTTATATAAGCCTTTGTTTTTGCCCTGTTCCCAGCTGGGAGAGCCTAAAGTCTCACCTCTCTGCCTGATTTCCTGGGGCAAGTGCTGAGGTTCCTTTCCTGACTGAGTCACATCCAGTAGGCATCACTGCCAAATTCCCTGTAACTCTGTGCATGGTGCTATATGCAAATGCATGAGTTTGCATAATTGTGATTAATTAGGTTATGCCTGTACTCTGCTCTAAGAGCTATGTGGTTAATGCTAGTGCAGCTTTGTTCAGTGAAGCTTTGCGCTTATCTCTAGGACAGCAGTATGACAAACCTCCCACATGAACTGCCTTACGCCTATGCCTCAATCTGTGGTTAGGGAGTGCTTCCTATGGGGGTAAAGAGATAGCTCAGTTTCATGGTGTGGTAGACACTTTGTGATGTGGAAGCTGGAACTCAGTCCCATTATCTCATGCAGTGATAAAGTGCCTGTGGTTTGCTGGCAATTTGAGGTGAAAAAAAATTAAAGAGAAACATTTCAGCAAGCAAGACAACATAAAAAAAAATAATGTTTGAGCCTAAACGAAAACTTTAATCCAAAGCAGTTTTGATTCCTATTTGAGCTCTATAATGATTTTAAGAGAATAGATTTTTTTTTTTTTAATTCTTATTTGTTTAATGGAGCACTCTTTCAGAATGAGAAACCAAAGAGCTCCAGCTAAAGTTGAATTAGACCTGATATGCTTCCAACAGTCTTTCAATGAATCTGCCTTTACAGTAATATTGACACAGGCAGCAGCAATGCTGCACCGAACAATGCCTCTGCCTGCTTGTGATCAGAAGCTCCAGGGACATTGCTCAACTTTGAAAACCGCAAGGCAGCAAACCCCAAAACAGGGCCTGGGAGTTCCAAGTCCCACATCCCATCTTTGTAACTCCAGCAAAGGCTGTGGCTGTGACCCTTGTTTGACATATATCCAGTACAGTGACAGATAGAGGACCCAAGAATAGAGGAAGAACCAGAAAGCTTCCTGACAGCTTGCGATAGGACTGAGTTTAACAGAGAAGATCATATATCAGTATAGTGCTGGTCAGCAGGCTAAGTTAAAACCATAGCAGAACTACAAGATGCTAAAGGATCACACAAAAGAGAAAGCAAACTTAGAGATTAAAGTGAGAGAACAAAAAAGACAAATTTACCCATGCCACTTCTATGGCACTGTTTTGTGTCGTGCAGCAGGAAAGACATCTTTATCCTTCAACTCGCTTTTTCTCCTCCTCACGTGTACACCCCTTATTCTCTTCAGCTCAATTCTCCATCCTCCTGATCCTCTTTGGAATTGAACTACATATCTGATGTCCAAAATCCTGTCTTGAATTCCCTATTCTCATCCCATTGTCTCCACAATACAAGCTTTTTCATGTTGACCTTTCTTCTTTGTTTTCTACTTGCCTTTTCATTAAACATGTAAGTCCTGCTTTTGTTCTGGCCTAATATACATCTATGTGGTATTTGCGTAGCTTAGACAAGCACACAAGTCCCATTAGGCAGTATGTGCTCTTTCTGAAAAGCAGTGCAGCGTTTTGCTGTATTAACACTTTGCTGTATTAGGGTTCTGTTTTTCCCCTGCATTACTCTTGTCTACTCACTCATAGTATCCCTTCTGCAAAGTTCTTGACAAGAATGTGCCTACTTTCAAGGAGCAGTTCTGAAGGGTCTTTATCCACCAACAAACTAATAACCAAACATCACTAGCTGGTACAGTCTAACTAAAGACCACAAGTTCATGCTTAGGTCCATATCTTTTCCTCTATGCAGTTTTAATAAACAGGAAAATTTAAAAGCCAAAATTAACACGGAACACTTTGAAAGAGACTTACTCAATTCCAAAGAGAAGAGGAATTTTCAGCTGTGAGGCAGTCCTCCTGTTCCTGGATCCTCTCTGATTTCCAGTTACTCTGATCATTTGACCTCTGCAAGTGCTTCCTGACTTCTACATACCTGAAGAGCTGGAACTTGACATATGAGTGGCATGTGAATACCCTGAAACCTGCTTCAGAAGCGTGCCAGCAGCTCTCATCCCTGGCATAGGTGTTCCAGGACCACACCAAGGCAGGCAAGCAGGGACATGGCCAGTTAAACCAGTCACGGAGGCTGCAGCTTGGCCTGGCAGAGAATGGAGTTTGCCAGAGACATTTTTTAAAACTAGTTCCATTGAACTGGACTAAATCACCTTCAGTAGAGAGCTGATCTGGCTACAAAGAAATAAGAAATACACAGTCACTCAGAAGCTGTGTTGTCTTAGATTGCACCTTAGCATATTTCCCCTATGCTGTGATAGAACATCTTAAAATGCATAATAAACATTTGGTGTGTAGGAATGCACAACAGATTTGCAAAATGCCACTGTGACGCGTGCTGATAGCAGGCTTAAGGAGGGGATATATCTTCAAAGAAGAGTATAACCTAGCAAGTTTTCTTCCTTCCACTTCTTGTGGCAATACTTCCTTTGCCTGGGAAGTCTTCAAGAAGGAGAAAACTCTCCAGGAACAGTTGGAGGCTAAAGCAGATGAATGTCTCCTTTTCTCTTGTTTTGAAGTGGTCACTACTTGGATAATGCAGATTGAAAAATGTTTCTGTAGTTGTTCCTATCTCTCAGAAGCACAAGAATTATTTCACCACAGGTAAGCATACCCATCTGCCAGGCAATGGGCCTGCCCCAAGCAGTAACTCCTGCTTTCTCACAGCTGGCACTCCTCTCTGCAGTGAGGTTTCCCTGTGATTTGCCCCTGCACATTGATCTGATCTTCCCTTGAACAGCTTAGCCCCTGTATAAACATCCAGATGTGTATTCTTTGCAGCTTCCACAAGCACCATGGAGCCTGGCTGTGTGCCTAATGAGAGAAATGGTGAGCAACAGTCCAGTGAAGGGTAGCACTTGCTGATTTTTCATGTCAGAAATCCATGCCAGCTAAGTGTTTATCATGACACTTTGATCTCAAAGATTTAGCTCTCCCCATGGAACAAAAGCAGATTCTTGGTAAACTGTAGCTGTAGTCTTGACAACTCTTTCTGACGTCTAGACAGTGGAAAGAGATGATTACATCCTCTTTTAAACTCAACTGCAACAATTCAACACGCTTAACATGTTTACCTCAGGATGACCCTATTTATATTGCTTTGTTTTGTGGTACAGCAAGCATCTAATACTGACAAAAAAAATGGAGGACAGAGGTTCTGGATAAAAATCTGTTATTAACAGTAGTACATCTGATAGGTGTGCTAGGTCATATAAGGGCCCTATGAAGACTTTAGTATGGACCTAGAGATTAAGGAGTTTAATAGTATGCATTTACAGCTAATATTTCTCATTTAACTGTCTTGAAAACATTAACACTTGCAGAAAGGCTCTTAAATTAATGTTAATTGAAGAACACTAAATCTCAGAGATGAGCCCAAGAAATGTCCAACATTATTGCATTCACTTATGCAATACAGAGAACAGTGGAAGATAAAACTAAGGTATCACAGCCATAACTGATGAAAAGCTATCTTAGTGCAGTCTTACAAGATAATAGAAGTAGGAAAAGAGATCTGAAATGAGAAGGGAAGGAGATTCCAGCTTAAGCAGCAGCCTCAAATTAGATATAAAATCAAAATGTTCTCCAAAAGCCAGCCATGAAAACAGAAGATGCTAATGTGCCAGGTCTGCCTCATGTCAGCCAAGTCACTGGGGCAGCTATGGAAGAAGATTACAGGGATGCGGAACTACATAGTTATATTTTCCAATTTTGTAATTGAGAACCTAACCTTTCACTTTTTGTAGAACAGAACTTTTATTTTTCCTGTTGGTCTTGTGGTGTTTAAAATGAACTCAGGCTCTTCTGCTAAATCAGAAGTTCTTCTCCTTCTGACAATCCCAACAAACTGATATTGCTGACAAACACTTCAGGTGCCTGAAAGCCTGAGACAAGTTTGGGAATCTCAGAACGTGAACTCAGTTCCATGCCAAATTGTGTCTGGATATTACCTCCAAGAATCAGATTTTAAAACAAAGCTCTGAGGGAATGTAAACCACCCATATCTCTGGCAAAGGTGAGCAACTGACATCTTCAGGAAACCTCATATTATGGCATGTTTCTTTATTCTTGTTACACTGTCAGATGTCCAGGTCAAAGTACCAGCTCATGCAAAAATGTTGAAGTTGCTGTTTTCAAAGTGTGGTCCTGAGGTTGATTCAGAAATGTTTGGCGGACATCTTTGTCAACTTCTTTCCCTTAACATGAATTTTGAACGGGTTTATTTCGTGTGACCAGAAAACAAACAAACAAACAAACAATTTCACAGTAGATTTGTACAATGCCTCTAGGTGAAGTCTCATTAGTCTCATATGAGTTCTTGTTTTTCAGGAACTAACTATGAAACTTTTTTTTTTTTTTTAATCTTTGGTTACAATTTCATTTTGTTGCATCTATTTCATTCACATAATGCTGAAGAAATAAGTCTTCAAAGAAATTGCCAGTATGGTTTTGTCACCAACTCAAATTAGATGTCCAAAACAAGGATGTAGTAAAAACATGCAAAAAATATATACTCAGTAAATACAAAATTTTTCTGAGATTATGGCCCTCAGAGTTTTATGTTTCACGATGACATCTGATCTGAGTTGATCAGTTACAAGCATCAACATTGCTCTGCTAACATCAAGAAAATATAGGTCCTTTTATTTCTAGTTCACAATGAACACTGCATACAGAAAACAGACTGTGTATATACAGGCAGTGAACAAAGGTTTTTAAAATGAGAACAGAAAATTGCATCTTAAACTACCAATGTTTGAATTCTAGCAAACAAAAGAAAAAGAAGCTGAATTTTATTAAATTTGGAAGCACTTAATGACTTTTTAGGGACCGAGGACACATGAAAATATTGGCTGAAGCCTAACTCATGAAGTCTTAACTCACCTATAGTTTCTCCTCAGCCCGTGTTACTGTGTTGGCAACTAGCAGCTATTTAATAATATTAGCAACCAAATGATGCAAAAGAAACTATTCTCTCTTGTCCTTTTCTGTAATAAAATATGTATGTAAAGGTACAAGCTTTATAGACTGTTTGAGGATTTTACCTTAATCTTATTTGTTATTTTGGCAGGTGTAAATTTCCACGTTATGGAATATACCTCAAAGAGGCAGGTAAATCAGTGTCACAAGTCAAACTGGTTTGAAAAAAAATTTCTCTCCTTTATAAACCATCATCCATTTCTTTCCTCCTTTATATTTTCTTTGCATCTTCCCTTATCTATTTCTTTTTTAGCTTGTGAAGAATGGCGCTCTGAAGCAAAAACATAAACTGTAGACTATGCAAATATGTCCATGTCAAACATACTTAAATGATAAAAAGATTGCAAGTCCTTGAAGTGAATTATTTTTAGAAGTTTAACAGTATGACCCTCTTTTGTGGAGTTTGTTGTCTGTCTGTACAGATTCCCTAAATCCAACTCTTACTTCAGGAGTCACACGAGAGAAGGTAAGAAAATTGAAAGCCTCTATACAAATGACATATGTAGTCATGGATGTGAAGTTTGTAGGCCCCTTTTGTATGCTCCAGACACTGTGCTTTGTGGACAGATATTGACTTTTGAAGAAGAAGCTGCTCTAACATGCTACTTGTCCTTTTCCCAGCTGCTGAACTGCACTTGCAAGACATTGAATCTGCAACAAAATTAGAAAAACTTTGTGAAATTTTATTGTTCGTTCTAAAATGACAGCTATCTTCTAAGCTTTAAAGCTTGAATAAAAAAGTTTTAGTGTATATATGTTGTCTTACTTTCCACTTCAGTATATACATTTCCTTTGTCTTTCTACCTGCAACTCTAGAAAACATGTTTTTCCTAGTACAAGCATTCACGGTTTTCCTAAAGCCTGCAAAGCGTGATGCAATTGTAATTGAAAGGCATCGTGGCTCATACATGGGAAGATGAGAGTAAATATGTTCCCTAAGATTAGTGGAGAGAGATAACTGCAAGTGGTCTCATTAACCCGATTTGTCAAGGTTCTCAAGCAGATGTAACTTGTAAGCAGGAGAGGAAATACAGACCCAGCAGTTACAGAATAAACTTGGCATTCAGGAGAACTGGGCTCAGTTCCTGCTTTAACACAGGCACTTTGCAAGCCACTAGCAAACCATATTCCCGCCCCTAAATTGAGAAAACACACCGTCCTTGCCTTATAGAACTTTTGTGAAGGCCATGCAGGGAAGGCTGAGGTTCAACTCTGTGACTGTAAGGGTGGCAATAGATGGTGCTGTTCCCACGCTTCAGAACCTGGGTGATCTGGTGTCCGTCATTCTCAACGTATGACCTGCAGCTTGTCTTGATTTTCCCCACCCCCACGATGTTTACACAAAGAGCAGGATAATTAAAATATTTCTCCCACCTTTCTCAAGTAGTAGTTTTTTGTTGTTGTTGTTGTTCCCATATTATCACTCCCTACAGCAGTTTTCCTGCACTAAGTCAGGTTATTCATCTCACTCGCCACGCCACACCTTGCCCTCTCTCCCTAGAACAAGAGGAAGAGGCTCATTCATTCCATTCAAGCATGGAAAAAACATTTGCAAAATGATAGCTCTAACTGCTACATCTTGGAATCAGCTTAATAATTTGAATTAAATCCTTTGTTCAGAAGACAAAAGAACCAGCAAAGATGATAATGGATTATCCACTGTCATGTCTCAGCTGGAAGCTATCTGAAGGCTCCTTTGATAAGCAGAGTGAGAATTGGAGGTGTGACTAATGCAGCATCATTATATTGCTATAACCTGTAAAACAGAGATACTAGGATCTTCAGAAATACTATTATAGAGCTTACAAAACAGATAACAGTGAAGGAAACTCTGGCATCTCATCCATTATATGTATTGCACATATATTGCATTGGTAAACAAATGGATTTTTCTAGTAGAGGAGAGATACTAGAAGTCTCTATACAAAAGAGCTTCTTGTTGATGAAGGGAGTGTTAGATGTTTTTAACATGGCATAAGAGATGAATTAGGTGGATATGAACATACACATATTCAGACAAATCTCTTATTACTTAGTTGTGGTAACTACAATACAGACACGTGTCCAAAAAAAAGTTTAGATACTACCCTTTTACAACAGAGATAAACAGCATGGTGTGCTGTCCTCAGCTCTGGTGAGGGCTACCTGTAAGGGACTTTTTTGGCCACTCATTTAATTGGCAGTTATGCTGGGAATCTTGGGCTGCCTTTAATGATACTCTCCCATTACCTTGGGATATTTTAAGTAGTTTTTAAAGACCTCCCTGTACCAAGAAAAGTTTAATATTTCCAGTAATTTGTCAGAATTAGTGTTTGCCAAAAGCTTAACAACCATCAGGATTTTGACACCTTCCTGGTCTTCATCCTACTGGAGGAAGAAGCTGTGATGTACTACCGTGGGTATTTAACTCAAAATTGTCTCAAAGGACAGAGTAGTATTTGCTAATGTGTTCGATTTATGCTATGCAGTGTATCATCTGTTTTTCTTTCCTCATTTTGTATTGCTCTGTAACATCTACATCTTCCCCCTCAAAAACTTTGCAGTACAAAGAACAGAATACAAGTATTCATGGGAAGTATCTAATGGATTTTGTATTCCTACACGTGATAAGTTTTCTTCACCTTAAAAATCAATCATTGTTCTTAAAGATTCTGGTAGTAGTTACTTAAGAACAATATAGTAAGTTCATGCATTTAAAATAAACAAAGAAAAAAACAGGAAATAGATTTCAGTAATAAACTCCAGGGAATATTTATGGGCAAGAGAGTAAACAGAAGTTAAGCAGTGA
This sequence comes from Chauna torquata, assembly GCA_013399475.1. Classification (NCBI taxonomy): domain Eukaryota; kingdom Metazoa; phylum Chordata; class Aves; order Anseriformes; family Anhimidae; genus Chauna; species Chauna torquata. Next base: position 53,290 of record VXAL01006648.1, on the reverse strand, counting down.
CCCTGAAGTAATAGTACATTACGGTTTTCAACTCCAATATACTGAGTACAAAGAAACAAATTGATTTTTTTAAAGCTTTGAAAATTAAACCAACCACAGTAAAAGTGTTTTACTACATATCAGAAAAAAAAAAAAAAGTTAAACTCCACCGTTAAAATCTATTCAAGTGAAATCAAATGTCACTATAGACATAGAAAACAAAATTTCGCTCTTTGCAGTTCAGGTGATTTGTCACCAGGGTCAACATTCCTTCACCATTTCATTGGTGCAACTGATAACAGAATTTGGCCTGGCCCTGGGGACCAGGGCAGTGCGACAGCACAGAATAGGTTTCTTCTTGGAAAAACAGTTGAAGAGAGACTTTGGAGATGTAATAGAGGAAAAAATGAACTGAACTTTTTTTTTTTGATTCTGAAACACAAGGAAAACCCCCCACCACCAAACCAAAAAAAGTCATTTCAGTTGGTTTCACTTAAAAAAAAAAAAAAATCCCAGGATAGATGCCAAAAGCAAACATCAATGTTGAAGGCATGCTCCATTACTGTCTGCACAGCAGTCCCTTCCTACCCACACATATCCACCTCTGAGAACCATAAAATTCAGCATAGATTATTCCTATATTATTAATCCTTTAATCTCAGAGTCACTATTTCTGATTTTGCAGAGAGAACCAGGCTCAAGTTCAGCCTCTTCTGCAGGCTATAGTCTNAAGGGGAAGGGGAAGGGGAAGGGGAGCAGACTATTATCAACCCTTCCTTGGTGACTACCACTGTGTGAAGTGTATATTCTTCATCACAGTCTTTGGTAGCTCCAGCTGGTATGACTGAGGGGGTAGTTTTTAACTGCCTGATAAAAGTAGTCTGAAAAGTTATATCATGTCAATCATAATCTGCATAAAGACCTACCCATGGCTGAAATTATTAAAGTAGCAGGAACAGAGGTCTTAAAGAGGCATCCTGTGTCTGATCTGCATTGGTGTTGTTCTCAGTAGTCATTCCTTGACATCAAATATAACTATGTTCCTACCTATGCAGATCACAAATAAATGTGTTTGAGTTTCAGGGTGAATAGTGTGGTAAATACATTTGTTGAAGAAAATTTCAGCTACCAGTTTTTTTGACCATTGCCCCGAAATATCAATGATAAAATATCTCATTCTACTTTTTGATTGATTGCCGTGGTTATGAAAACAAAGCAATTTCCCCAAATCTTGTCTCTGAATTGATCGTGTATTAAAAAAGCTGTCAGGAAAGTAATTGCATTTTAAAATGTATAAAGCATATGCAAATTTCTGTTTATCGGTGTGCGTTCTTATATGTGTAGTCTAAGTTTAGAAACAAAATGAAAAAATACCTGTCAATGACAAAAATAATCTTTTTTTCTGAGCACTTTAAGACGTTTTGGTTTTAATAAGGACAGAAAATGTACCATTTGGGAGAACTATGCAATAGAAAACATGTTGCTAACATTGTTCCTTGCACAGTAACATCTAATTGGGTTCCAATCCCCTTACCCACCTTTATTAGATAATGTACAGCACAAGAACAAAAAATAAAATAAAATGGCTGGATGCTCAGGACTGGAAGTGAATAAAGATATTTTCTGAATATTTTAAGAAAATCTTCTATAAGGAATATTGCACAGTATTTCAAATTACATTTTAAAAAGTTATATCCAGATGTCAAATATAGGCTTGTCTGCTCTCAGGTTAGACAGATCTTTAATCTCTGCAGGCACAAATAAGAGCTCCAGAATTTTGTGCATTGTATATAATATGTTAAATTAACCCTGCACAGTAATGCCCTCTGTACATCCAGTCCCTACTAATGAGTAGATATAAACAAGCATAGGTCCTCTTGTCTGGATTCTCGTTACCAGATGGCAGCATCCTCACACAAGCTACTTGTTATTTATTCTAGCAACAAAGACACTTACACCTTGAAGTTTCAAATTTTTGGAAAAAAAATCCTATGTTGTTTATTACTACTCAGCTAAATCTTTGTTCAGCTGTATCTGTTATGATGTTAGCTGAGGACAGCAGTTTTATAAATGATGAGAACCAAGGGAAAGTGGTCTTTCACTGGTTTGTGGTCTTCAGCAGATGCTAGGCTCAAAGGAGCCAGAGCTAAGCACTGTGGTCACTGTTTCAGCATCTTGCACGTACAGCCCCTAGTGCATGGTCAGCTCCGTCAGGACCCAAGACCACTTGAAAAAAATGTTCTTTCCATGAGAGAAAAGGTTTGTATATCATGAGCCCAGAAAATCCAACTCTGCCCCCAGTGGGCTTCTTCTGTGGGCTTGGGCAAACCCCTATAGTGCAGACTCATAAGCAGTGTCCTAGTGGAGTAGGGTATGCAAGGGGTGAGGCACTGCTCTGGTGAATGCATGGGTGAAATTCACCAAACAAATTTCCCCATTAAAGCAAACAAAGTCAGCTGGGTGTAGAGGAAGATGCATCCCAACAACAGGTAGTACACTCAGGAGAAGCCATCAGGCCTCAGGCCAATCCTGAGGAGAAAGGGGCAGAGCCCTCCAGCACTGGCCACATGCTTACCTGCAAACCCAGACAGTAAAATTGGGTTTCATAGAACAGAAGTCCCTTCCTAGAGCTGATTTTGGATAACAAACTTATTCTATTCAGGTCTGTTATGGGGACTAGGTCTTGGAGTCTGGTCCCAGCTCCTGAGAAGACGTATTTTCTTTCCAGGAATCACTGATGAAAATATATGAGGGATAAGAGCCAGAAATCAGCAGTCAGACAGGGAGGCTGAGGGAGGACAGAGCCAGTTCTTATATGTTGAGAGAAACGCCAGGAGCTTTCACCCAGGTTTTGCTTACTTCTTCCTCCATTTTCTTCTCGTACAGTTTTCCTCATTCCCTTTTCCTTTCTGACTCCCACTGTAACATTTCTCTTCTTTACGAGATAAATAGTGTCACATTTGCTTTTAGTTGAGTGGGATGGTAGAAGATCACAGATAAGGACTATAACTCTACCGGTTGTAGCTCTTTGAAGCCTGCTTGCATCTCCCCCCACTTTCCCTACTCTCCATGCTGGGCTTAGGCTGAGCAGCAGCCCCCTGTAAGAACCCTGCTCCTTCCTCCTGCAGGAGCAGAGGCTCAGGGGATCAACAGATACAACTCTGGGGCTGTGTTAAGGGAAGAGATCTCTGTGCACAAGGATAATGGGGTGCTAATAGAGAAGGAAGAGAGGTGGAAAGAGGGGTTTCTGAGGCTGGAAAAGGTGCTAGAGGAGCTGGAGAGCAGCATTTGTGTTAGGTTGTGTGAGGCAGGCTAGGACAGAACAATTCAGTTGGTTCATACTGACTCCCACATGCAAGGTACACATGGGGTGCGTATGAAGGGATGGGGGTAGCTGGCTGAAGTGAAGAGGTTTAGATGTGTGGGATATATGAGGAAGGTGAGGGTGATTATTATGGAAAAGAAAAATACTACTCAGTCTGAAACATTTAAGAACTGCTGCTTTACCTGCTCAGACCTTTAGTGCTTAAGATAGTTGAGAGGTAAATCACAGGAATGAAGTTTAAGGATGTGTTCCAGTAAAGTTTAAGCAAATACTTTCAGCAGATGCTTGAAAGTTAAAGGGATTCTTAAAAAATTTTACTCAATTGCTCCTTTTAACAGAACTGGTCTAAATTAATTTTGTCATTTAATGTAGTTATGTTTCTTGCTTCATAACCAAATCTTAATATTTGCTGACCACCATTTTATAGACATTAAAGAGAATTTGATAGGCTTTCCAACTTTCAGGGAATTTTGTTAGACTAGCCAATATTTATCCATCACTACTTACAAAAAGCTAATTTCATATAAGAACAATCCAGGATTTTGTGTTTCTGAGTATGTATATTAATATTTGACACTGTCATTACAGAACACCTTTTGACACAAAATTATTCTTACCTAAGAATATCCATTATCATCTATATCGCATGATCATCAAGTAGGAAATGATGTATTTTCTAAACAGAATTTTTGTCAACCCATGATGGCCCCAATCACACACAAAAAATGTGTCTATGCTTGTCTTAAACCATTTGTATAGCTTTGTTTTTTATAGGACTGCTCTGGTGTTACTGATGTGTTTAAAATGAAGCACAAGCTATATACTTTGTTGGAACGTAATGGAAGGCTTGATAGATGATTCACTGACATTTTTGTGTTAGCTTCAGAACTAATATACCTATTCTTTTTTGATCAATTGCAAATATGTTGTGCAGAAATATACCATAGACTGGGTCATTGAACAAGTAGTTACAAGTTGCAGATAACTTTGTGATCTATTTCTTTTCTTTTCTTTCTTTCTTTTTTTTTTTTTTTGGAGGGGGGAGAGCTGCCATTACTGTTTAACAGCAACAGTGTGTAGCATTACTTTACAGTGAAAAAAAATACAGAAAGTGGTGTGTCATAACAAAAATATTAGCAGAAAACAACATTAAATAAATATTAACAAAACCAAATATTTCTGTTAATTAAGCTATCCCTTGAAACTGCATTTAACGCATACCCCTAAATATAATGTAAAATACATATTTTTATAAAATGTTTATGTATAATACATAAAATGTATAAATATAAACATGAACAGAAAATAGTTATACATTATGCATGTATGAAGACCAGCTCATTTATAATTTAGATTCTGAGGACATTGCTAGAGAAATGAATTTTACAGAAAGCTATTAAACCTATACAGATAGAATTTGTCCTATAAAACATTGCTGCCTAAATTTTGCCACTGGACAGGATACCTTTAGCAGTAGTGTCATTTTTTTTCTCCTTTTAAAATTTAATCACTAAGGTTAAAGGCTCCCAATATGCAATTCACTGTCTATCAGCATAGCTCAAATAAAATATTTTGGGCATTTCCTTTGGGTGGTTTGCCATTGTTTTACTGGATTGGAAGTTACAGCAATTTGAGTGGTATGTCTATTAATCTGTTTTTTCCCCTAGCTATTGAAAGCAAGCATTGTGGCATCTGTACTGTAGCAGAAGTGGTTTTAAAACTGAAAGCTTGCACATTTGCTTTCTGCTTACACAATGATCTACTTTGATACAGAGTTCTGTTTGCTGCTGTATGAAGTAGCAAGTGCTATCACCAAAAAAGGTACATCTTAAGGAGAGTAGTGATACTTCTTTGTTAAAAAGAAAAGGCTATCTCTGTGATTTACAGTGCTGGCAGTGTCTTAAATGTGCCACATGGGTTTCAGAGAAGGACTTAATATCTTCTTCTGATATACAGGTTCCTCCTATAAATATGTTCTTGGGCCCTACATAAAGTGCTTACTATTTTAATATAAAGTAAATGGAAAAGTGTTGTGGTGTATCTTACCGGTGCACTCTAGCTCTGTAGTTAACAATTTCATAGTATAAAATACAGACATACCAATATTTGCTCGCTATTCACATAGTCTTAAGTGCAGAATGTCATGAAACCTAAAGCAAATTAGAGAAAAAAAGGTTAAATGAAAGACTATTTAAGTAGACTATGTTTTTCTCTTCTCTGAAATGTTTTTGATGAATTTGAATTCACTAGTTAAATGAGTCATCAGATAATATTTTATTTAGTGTACCATTGTAGATCTCTGCAACACTGCTGGCACTTTGGACATATATTCACATGTATTGGGCCATTTTAAAAGGTTAAACCCCAAACCAAAACAGTCTGTCACCATTCCTGTACTTACAAACTATGTCTCTCCCAACAGCAACCGAACAAGCAACCAAAAAATATTTTGCTGGCTACATTTGTCCACAAAGGCACCTCAGCCTCTTCAATGGCAACTCCATTTGAGATACACAGATGATCTTCCCCCAAAAGAAAATGAATTGGGACATTTCTGATATTCAAAATGAGTAAACTACACAAAGCAGAGATACTTGGCTTTTTCATTGATGTGAACTAAGACCTTTTTATTCATGAAAGAAGAATCTGCCGAACATAAAGCTAACAAGTATAACATTTCGGACAGGGAGCATCTTTTCTTCCTAAATTAAAACTTATACAGGGATCAAGAGTACCCAGCTAAAACAAAAAACAAATAACAACCCTACATCTTTTGTGCTTGTAAAGAAGATACAACTTTCATCTGCTGTATTGTTAGATTTATTAAAATTCTTGTAAAATGCTCATAAATTCAAATTCTTCATTCCATTGTGTTCTTACAGTTGCACAAACAGAAATCTTATAGTTGTAATTATGGTACCTGAACACCAAGCATGCATCCATCTTTGTAAAAAAGTCACCATTGGCAGTGTTTCTTATCCCATCACTTTTCCAGCACTGCTCATTTTGCACCATTCTCCAGGTTTGTTGTTTTCCCCCTATATTTTACAGATGTCACAGCGTTAGTGCTACTGGAGTTTTTCAATGGGACTCAAAGTTTTTGAACACCATCCAGGTGATGTCGAAGCCTAAGGTTTTCTTTGACTAGAAGAGAGAAAACAATTATACTTATTTAATTTAAGTAGGCATGGCTGTTTTACAGGCAATTGTACCCAATTGTGGGGACAGAGCAAAATGCCAAGATCTCCAGTAGATATCAAAGTGAAGCCCTGAAGTAGTTGGAGAGCTGGGCTGTCCTTAAGCAGTACCTATTTTTTAGCACATTTTTTTTTGTGATATTTTTCCCCTATTTATTTCCTGACATTCTTACCTCCAAAAAGTTTGAGTTTAGACCTCATGATAACTTATTTTGTGAGATTAGAAAATAGATTCCTAAAATAACTAACAGTGATTGAACATACAGTCTGGAAAGGTTGTCATGGGAAGGAAGAGGGCAGTAAGGGGAAAATAAAGAAGAGAAGAACATGGTGTATCTCTTAACAATAGATAATCTGGATCAACTCAAGCATACTGTGTAAGATCTAAGATGGAACAGGCACCTTTTACTTTCTAATGTATGTCAAATGGAGTTGTTTCTATTAACTGTACCTGCTGGCAGAAGCATCATTTCCAGTAAACTACTGAAGAAGTCTTTGTATAGGACACTATTTTGTTACAGAGTTAAAGATGAGGTCTAGAACCATGACACTTGAAAGGGAAAATTACTGTATTGTTCATATTGCAAATTCAAATTGAAGCGACAAAAATTCCACAACAAGCTTGTCTTTCTTATTGTTATACTGTTATTTTACTTTGTAGTGTGTCAGATGGAGAAGCATTATTTATCTGAAAAAAACCTCTCCCTCTCTGCCACATAACTTGCATTCCTACCCAGGGTTGCACACACTCACATCCGGCAGCACACAGCAGTCATTGTGCTTATGGTGTCAAAAGATGGCATAAGGTTAAGAAGAACAATAGTGCTTCAGACATCTGTGATGGTATGTTTTAGGTACAGTTCCTATGGCATGGTTTTGAACTGTCTGAAAATGATTTCATCTAATGATATCTCTTCTATAAGAAATGGCAATGGCACAGGGATAAAGTAAATATAAGTGATTATTTGAAACATTGAAATCAAAGTGCCTGAAGTTAGGACTTTCAGTCCAAATTTTGGCAGTTAAATAAGAGTTTCCTAGTTTGGCTGGAGTTTCTTGAGGTGCCAGGGCTGCAATTCTCATTGGCTTCAGTAAGATTTGTAGGTAATTGAAACTCTTGAAAACCAGGTGACATTATTCATAATAATCAAGATAGTAGTGTCTGAGGACCAAGAAAGCCTTGAGGAATATGAAATCCAATATATGCTAGAGACAGTATAGAGAATAAGTATAATTTAATCAGCATGATTGAAACAAATGACGTGTTCAAAAATCCATTTCCCTTTCATGTAGAAGGAAGAAGTTAAGGGTTGAAAGATCAGTGAAAAAGCATAGGAAGAAGAGGATAAAAAGGCAGATATGAAGATTGAAAGACTGAAAAAGACTGAATAAGGAGCCTGTCGGCACAGTGAAAGTCCAGGCAACAGCATAGGCAGTTTTCTGAGAGTGAGGAGGTCCAAAGATGTATGCATGTTGCTTGCCTTTTCTCATAGCAACTAGCACTATCCCTCTATCTATCTATATGTATGAATAATTTGCATCAGGTTAAAGAAAACAATACAAGCTTAGTGCAATTTAGAATAACACGTATGTGCAACTTGATTGATCTGTACCAAGGTAAAAGAAATCAAAGCTGTTTGTGTGACTTTTTCAGTGAAAGATTTTGTATTTTCTCTTGTAAGAATCTACATAAATGATCATATTAGAAAATAGTTCTTCATTTTGAAACAAAAAATTGTACTTTTGCTCTGAGAACTGTGCATGGTATGCACTGGGTACCACTTGTCTTTTTGTTTCATTTCCACAGAGCTTTGGAAAAATGAGTGAGTTGATAAGTGAGTTTAAAAGGTGTTTATAGGAGGATGGAAAGCTAAATGTAAGGAGTGGGTCCACATTTCCCTAATTCTATGCAACATTTCATGCAGTAACTTTCTACTAGAGATTTTTTCAAAAATTCCCACCCTTATCACAAAACGTAATTTTTAGTCTGAATTATTATTATTTTTTCCTCTTCCAGTTATATCCCTTAAGACTTTTCTTAGGATAATTTGCAATGAGCTTAAGGAAGGAGCCTGTTAGTTCTTTCTTTGATTTATGTCTATAAGTAGAAAACGGGCCACAAACAGGATACAAATGTGAAAATAAAAATCTTGATCCTCAGAGGCCTTAGTATGTTGAATATTTACTGAGATTAATTCTGTCCCTTGCCTCTCACCATTCTATCCCATACATACTCCAAAACAGTTTTGTCTAAGCTGAACTGAATAGGGTGTCACATGTATCTACTTCTTGGTAGATAAGTGGTAGTCAAATACAAATCCATATAAACAAGAAAATAAAATAAGAGTAAATCCAAATGTATCAATGCTGCCTTTCAAAACTCTCACCTCTTGAGAAACAGATCTTCAAGCTGAGGTTCACAAAGCTGATAAAACAGGTAGATTTTACAGTGGTTTAGAGTAGCAACTGAAGTGTTACTAAAATGCAGCAACACTTCTCCTTTAAAAAAAAGTATTGATATGCAAAGGAAACTATTATGTTACCAGAACTTTCGAATCAGAGCATGATTTGGCCACTGAATTTTCTCAAGGAGGTCCAGAGAATCCACTTGAAGAATAAGGCAGATAAACAGGAAGTGCAGAGAATTTTAATCCCTTTTATCTTCAAGATATTTGAGCTTTGGTATTAAAATACCTAGGAGTCTATTCCTTTATCATCTTGATTTGCTTCATGTCAGTAGTGATTTTGCATACAAGCTCAGGGCAGCACAAAACCCTGAGAGTCCTACTTACCTCCTTGAGTTAATTTATTACATGATTAATCATGTTGTTGCAATGAATACAGCCCCATTTTACAAAAAGAAGCAAATCATTATTAATTCCCTGACAACACTTTACATGAATCATGTTGAATATTTTAACTACTAATGTAGCTGTAATATGCAGTTTCGTCAGAGACCGATTGTAATGTAGTGTTTATTAATGTCCACTTGCTAACATGTCCATGTGAATACCAAATAGATTACTAATGTTAACAGTCTTGATACAGCATATTTCTAAAGTAACTATCGCTTACTGCTCAGTCAATTGTATTCAAAGTCTTAGTTATCAAAATTTTTAACAGTGTTGACTAAAGCTCTACAAATACAAATGCCATGTATAACAGAAAAAAACTTGTCACAGAATTATACTGTTTTATGGCCTGCATTAAGTGTTCAAAAAAAAAAAAAAAAAAAGAAGAAAAAAAAAATGAGTGACTTGAAGAAGAAGGACTCAAAATTAA
>VXAL01006648.1:1779-33610 GCA_013399475.1 Chauna torquata | reverse complement strand
TTTTTTTTTTTTTTTGGAAGCACATATGGACTGTGCCCATTAATTCTGCAAAAGCAAAGGTTGGGGATGGCACTTGCCACCTAGATCTGAAGGTTTTTTTCCTTGTAGATAACTTCTGAAGAGCTGCATTTAGCTTTTTTTTTTTTTTCTAATGCTTTTATGAGGAAGCATATGCATGCCTTTGTGTACACAGAAAGCAGTGTTTGTACAATATACTAAAATAAAAATGTCCCTAAAGCTGATATTCAATTTCTTACGTTAAGAAGTGGTGCCATTCCAAAGTTGCTCCTACAGGTGCTTTAGGCATTATCTCCCTAGTAACTGCTAGACAGGCTTTGTGTTACTGTGAAAGGCAGCACTGAAGGGACAAGAGCAGCCACCGAGACACAGCCGATGGAGTGGTCAGGAAGGGAAGCAATTGTTCCTCAGTGAGAGCTAGGGGACACACACACCACTTCATTTCTTCTGCAAAGAATCGAAACCACAATGGATGCTTAGGAGGATGACACAGGTAGGCTACAGAAATATATCCCCTTATGCGTTAAATCAGTGCAAGAAAGGTCACAGACTAAAACAGATATGTCTCCTTAAAATCTTTCACAAGAAGACTGTCAGAAAGTAATTCCTTCTAGTGTCAGTCTCCTAATTCAGTTCGATTACCTGTCATGGCAATGTGGAGAGCTGAATATTTGAACCTGTTGATTTGTCCACATGGTCTTAATCATAACCTTAATTATTCATAGTATTCAGATCCTTTTAGTTAGTTTAGTGAAGCTATAATATATTAGGTTATTTATATGCCTCCTAAGTGTATATTTGCATACTAATCCTCCTGAATAAAGTCCATGAAACTTACACAGAATTATTTTTTACTCTAAAATCACAACATGGTTCCCAAAACCTAAAGCCAGAAGAAAGCTCAGATAAGAAGTTTTCAAGAAACTTGGCTCTGCTTGTAAACTAGTGTCCAAAGGGCCAGATTTGAAAGCCTTAATTTTGTTGTCTCATTTAGACATCACAAACCAACTGTATGGGCTAACAGCATTATATGGAATTAAACACGTAGGTTCTGCTTATAGTCAGTGTAGGCATTTCCAATGGGCAAGTCACACAATTCACAGTGGAAACCACCTTTAATGTGTCAATGGGAGATGATAAGGATAGGCATGGCTCTAATTCTCTTTCATTCTCCCACTGAACTTAAGCAATTTGTGCAAGGCATATATATTACATATTTGGGCAAGAACATGCTGAGTACTTAGGTGTGTCCTGAGGGCAGGAAGGAGACTGAACACAGAACTCCAGCTTCCTCTGCAAGTCCACTAACCAGCAGGGTGCTGTGCAGAACAGTGGGCACAAAAAAGAGTGCTGGTTGCTCTTCAACGTCTCTCTGGTTACTGTATTTAGTGCTGAAATTGGTCACTTAAGCATGTGACCATTTTTCTTAAATGATTTTCTTAAGCATGACAATTCAGACTTGTTCAGGTTGTCCAGCATATTTCAGATGTCCATCCACTTTAGGTCTGAATCACGAAAGAGCTTATGTAGTCCTAATCTTACAGACCATGGGAATTTTATAGGCAAAATACGGGCACGCAACCCAGATTTAGATGAAGTGGAGAATAGGCTTTGTTAATTGCTCTCCTGTTGTTAGGAACCTTTTTGCCAAAGCAGTGCTTTGGATGTCACTTTGAGTGTATTACCTTGCATTTAACATATATGTTATACATATATGCATGTATATCCTTTATACGGAGATATTTATACAAACATATCTACGGCTACACCCTGTGTGTGAATGTAGCAAAAATTCTTATAAAGTGTATAACAATAAATATCCTTAAAAAAATCTGAAATATTTTTGGATAACTTAAAGGACCTCGAAGAATATACAAGTGAAAATTTAGTCTCATGTTTAAAAAAGTGCTCTAATCCATCAGTTGGATGAGGTGGTAATTGCCTGAAGAAGTGTGTGCTTAGGAAGTGAGATGACATATTCACGTTACTTTACATGTTGCATGTACATCCCTAGAAGTAAAAGCAACATATTAGATCTTTGGTGAACTAGAAACATGAAGCTTTCCTTATTAGAGCAAAGCAGTGTTACGTGCACTCCACTTTTCTGTCATCAGAGAAGTGCTGTGACTGCTGAGAAAAACAAAAAAGTGTGGTATTACTCAATGGGGTGAATGTTGTCATCTGGTCATCAGTTTACATCCTAATTTTAAACTGCTTGATTGGGCAGTTGAACTAAATGTATTGCAGTGGCTTGAGTTAAGCTCATTCTGGTAGTACCTGCAGTGACTTGACATAACTGAAATATTGTGCTCATTGGAAATGATACCTTATTGCTACAGTAAAGAGCCATATGCCCATCACAAGGTCTCATGATGGGAAGATAGTTATATATGTGTTACCACTGTACAGTAAGGGCAAGGGCAACACATCACTCACAAAAATTATGGTTCAGAATAATTCATAAATTTGAAATGTTGATACATCTCATTTATGTAGAAAATCCATAAATGCCAAGTTCAGGAGACTATATCAAGCAGGGAATAAGAATAACAAGGGTTACAAAAAGCCAAGCATATGATGTTTTAGGAAAGTAGAGGAAAAAAAAAAAAGACTCAAACGTGGGTAAGGAAGCTGAGAGAGAGATGGGTTTTCTAACACAACCATAAATACCACAATAGGAAAGGAGAGGATTAATCATCTTGGGATGATGACCAGGTCACATGGGTCATAGCTTTGCTAAACTTATTTGCATTCCTTAGTAGCAAAAACTACTGCCTTGTCGTAGCGTTTTCCATATAACTTCACCCAGATGGGACAAAGTTATGTACTCCACAAAATACCTGCCAGTGCAGAAAGGGACTAGTGAGTAACATCATGCTTTCTAATGGAAAATTAAAGTATCTGGATTTCATTGGTTTGGATGTAACTGTTCAGAATTCTGCACCTTTTGATGTACCTCTCAGTGAAAAAACAAGTATTTCTGTTAGTCAGTGCACAACTTCGTAAGAAATACAGTACTAGAAGAATAGTTGTCATCAGGTTTACAACAACAAAATCCTAGAGGACCAAAGAGTCTTTTACAATTAAGATACTAATTAAAATAATCCCTTAAAATAATCCATTATAGAAGTTTCAAAGCTTCTGTTCTAAATAGTAGTGTAACTCAAGATCTCCATTTCCAAAACTTTTATAAAACCTTATAAGCTAAATTTAGGTTTGCAGTAGTAGGCTATGTTTTGCATATCCCACAGAATAAATGAGAGACAAGATGTGAGGAGGGCAGACATTCCAAAAGCTTAACTGAGAATCACTCTACAAGTCACTTAGTTGCTTGATTAGGTTATTAATATGCTGTCTGGTCTTCCTAGGTCTGCACTTTGTACATTTTGAGTCATTTAGGAAACGAGAGAGAGAGAGAGAGAGAGAGATTTATTTATCAGTCCTTTGCATCTTTCATCTTGGTAATACTGAAGGCTCCACATCAAGTGATTTCTTCTATTCTTTCGACATGTCACCTCCAGTTTCTTTGCTTGCTTTCCTATGTGTGATGGCCATGAGACACACATTTCAGAAAAACTCTGAATAATAGCAGAAAAAACTGAATCCTTCTTCTTATAGCACTGTTTTTTGTGCTTCAAAAAAAATCTTCTACAGAAGAAGGAATGGATTAGGATAGCAACATTAGACTAATAAAACAACTCCCAAACAACAGCTATGGCTGCTGCATCATAGGTTTTTTTTTTTTTCTCCAAAACTATACCTTTATCTCTCATTCTATGAGAAGAGTATCTGTCTCCCTTCCAGTTCACAAGCTGAAAACAGCTGAAAAAGTGTAATTTTCTTGTCATTCTGTTTATCACTTTCGGATGTAAGAACAGAAGCATAGCCAGCAACCACCTCTGTCTGTCCTTCAGATGCCCTGGAGAACCTCCCCTGGAATACACTATCCATTCCTCCGCACCGAACTTCCAGAAGGATGTGGTTTAATTGGAGAGGGTACTGGGGACAGCAACTGGGAATGATCATATTTGTAAGGAAACTTTAACCATAAAGAAAGGCTGAAAGCGCTGAGCTTGTTTAGCCTAAAGAAAGCAGACTGTAAGGAGGCATAATAATGGCCTTCAAGTGTATAACAAGATTTTTGCAGGGAAGAGGGGAATCACACAGAATCACACAGAATCACAGGATCACAAGGTTGGAAAGGACCTTCAAGATCATCTAGTCCAACCAATGTTCGTCTGTACATCTCCATGGTGAATAGGGACAAGATCTAATGAACTTAAATTGCAGAAAGACATCTTAGCAGTTAGAAAAAACTTTCTAACTTTCTACTTACAGTACCAAGATTGCCCAAGGAGGCCATCAAATCCATGCTGCTAGAGATCTTTAACTGCAAACCCAGAAGTGACATATTTGAGTCTTTCCTGTGGCAGGATGAAGGATAACATTTGTGGGTCCTGTTTTCCCATGATTTTCTATCATTCTAAAATATTTTCTCTGAGCTCCTCATTTTTTTACTCTCTTGCCTGTGTGGTACAATATATTACGGATATGCTTTGGAAAATGTTGTGTTCTATGCTCATTTTGACTGATATGACTGATAAGCACTGTGGTGCCTTAGCATTACTGCTGATGGCACAGAACAAGAATAGGAAAGAAAAAAGCTGAAAGGATCCAGAGACATTGACTGCATTAGAGGCAATAGCAAAGAAACATAGCTTAGCTGGATAGAAAGTATTTGAGCATCATTTTTTGTGTTTTGTTCTTCAAAGTAAAATGAAGCATGAGAGGGCAGCTGCAACAAAATGGAAGCCAAAGTGAAGTTTTGTTTCTATTCGGTCACTAGAGACAAATGCCACTGAAGGAGTGAAGTAACTGGCAGCCCTCCCTTCTGAACTGGAACACGTCATCTCTGGAGCACAAGCAGGAATGTGAGAAATATAAGCTTCCTCCAATTTGGGTATTCTATACAAAAGTTTCACATATCCCCAGCTGGGAGCTGGGAAGTTGCTTGCATATCTGAATGCCATTGTGGTAATGAAGTACACTGCTGCCAAGCCATGTGGCAGGCTGCTTTTGTCCATTAGTAAATAAACTGATGTGATGACTTCCAGTAACTCCCACTCAGGCACTGAAGAGTTTAAAGACTGCAGATCAGAGATGAAATTCTTGCTAAGAAAGGAGGAGAAGGAGAGAGCAAGGGGAGAGAAGAGCATGCTTTCTGGGTTGGAGGGAAGGGTTAAAGCACTATCAGTCTTTCCAGTGAAGAAAAAGAAGGATGAAATGTAACTCGGGTTCTCACTGCTGTTAGTGACAACTTCTAAGCCAGCAGGTGTCTAAGGAGTCATCAGCCTACCTCTACTGCCTGCTAGCTGGTTTGCTAGTGAAAAAATTAGTTCTGTTGGACTCTGAAATTTTTCTCTGGCTCTTGTTCACATTCCTGTGCTATTTCTTTTGAGACATAGATGGATCTGCACTCCGTTTAAAAATGTCCTGAGAGCCATCTCCTACAACTGTTAGTGGGATACTTTGAGGAGCAGCTACAAATGCCTGCATGTGTGGTTCTATAGCAGGAAGGAAAAAAGGAGACTCTTATAGAAATTATTAAAAAATAGCTAGCAAAAGAATGTATCAAAAAGCAGTAAATACAGGCTCAAGTGTACACAAGCTTCTCTGTGAAAGAGTGACAAAGCAGGCATTCCTGAGAGTACAGAGTTCCTCTAATGCCTAATGCCTTTAAGAATGCCATGTTGTTACATGAACCAGGAAGACTAAAAGTGGACACAAGTCTTTGAAATGAAAATGAGTTGTAGGAAAGTATCATGTGCATAATTAAATGCCTCTAGTTCATCAAAGTCCCTTCAGAAAAAATCGGGAGTAAAATCTCATGCCTCTGTGTGGTGCTGTCACATTGTACATTTTACAGACTTATGCAAACACAAGTCACTTCTTATTCTAAATCTTTATCTTAAAGATCCAAAATGCAGTATTATAAAGTTGGCTTCATTTTGGCTGGTCACTGCCAATTACTGAATAAGTAGCTAAGGAATAACTTGCATTAATTTACTACTATGCTTCCAGCTATGTTTTTTGTATATCAAATCATGCTAGTTATTAGATAGTCGAAGAGGGAGAGACAAAATGTCTGGATGAGTTTATGTTCTCAAATTCAAAGTTTCAGATTTCATTGTTTTCACAGGTTAACAATTTCAATCAAATTGTCATTCAGTAGTTAGATTATTTCTTGATGAAGCCTATAAAATGCATTTTAACTAACATGTTAAGTCAACTGTGATTAAAAACAATGAAAATATAAATTTAGATCCTGTACCATGGGTTAAATGATTTGATAATCTTAGTCAGTTCCTAATAGACAAAACTTGGAGCCACGAAAATCTTCATCATTATAACTTACTTTTTTTGGCAGCTCCAGTGAAAATGATCAAGAGCAGAATGAACTCTGCTGTGTAAACTATCTAACCCTTTTTTTTCATAGCTCTGATTCTCTTCATTTCAAGGTTGTAATATTTTTAGTGCCATAGTAAGAAAATCATCATTTAACTCTGTTTAATTTCATACCTAACAGAAGACTGAAGTGTTTGGCATATTGCAACACGGTACCTTTTCATGTACAACACCCCCCCCNCAGTTGTTTGTTTGGTTGGTTGGTTTTTAGCATATATAATTACAAGAAAGGAAAAACTATTCCTTGAATACTGATATGAAGGTGGAAGAGAAGTGGAAGCCAGTGCAGTGACCTTTAAGCAAATATTCATGAAAGAAAAATGTAAAAGGAAGCGTTTAGAGCACGAAAGAAATAGCTTAAGAAAAATAATTTGATTAAAACACCACCAAATGTGTTTTATTTGCAAAAATATTAATTGAAATTACAAAAAAATTCAAGTTGCTCTTATCTTGCACTTGTGAGGTGCCATTCCATGTATGCACTTTAGCGGGTTGTATAAACGGAAATGAGTTAAGTCTAAAAGCCCCCGAGAAGCAAGATAAGGTAATGCTATTATTCCCACTTAACAGAAGGTGAAACAGACATAAAGAAAGAAGTTGAAGCTATGCACTCAATTAATAGCAGCACAACCACTAAATGCTCTTGCTTCAACATTTTGCTTCTGCGTCCATAGGCAACTATCTTTCAGCGGTAGCATGTAGTGTTAGGAAAAGTGTCAGCAGCAATAGCATCAAGACAGGAGTCTGTACAATTTAGCAGATGTCTTGGGAGATAACAACATACCCAAAGAGAGAAAGATCTGTAGCAAAGCAGAAGCTTAAAGGAAAAGAGACATCTCTGAAGATGAATTCTGGGGAAGAAAATGAGGGGTGAGGGAAATCTAACAACATGAACATGGACAAAGCAGTTCACTACGGGAATTTGTGAAAGGGATGAAGGGACACTGGTAGGTAGCTCCTGATGGAGAAGGATCTAGCAGAATAAGTAAAGAGATAGAGAGAGAAATACAAATATTAGAGGAAAATAAAAATCAGCAATAAATAAATAAATAAATAAATAATCTTATCTTAGGAAGAAGAAAGAAAGTAGAACTTATCAGAGCAGTGACAGGAAGTGCTGAGAAATAAAAGATCAGTGGAATAATGAGCTGTCAGTCTGGTGCATGTCTTAAATAAACTGAAATCAAATAAATGGATAAAGAGAGATCTCTAGTACTAGTGGTAATGTTATCCAAAGCACTTGAAATAAATTTTGAAACAAAACAGCACTAATTTTGCTGATTTTTTTTTAATTCAGTAAAGACGATCTTATGCAGTAGGATGTCAAGATAATTTACTTTCTGTTTGCACAGTACTAATAACAAGCATAGTACTGGATGGAAGAAATATGTATTTGGGAAAAAAATCACCATCTAGAGCACTCATTCACCATGAGTAAGACCAGTACTTGGACCACAAGCCAAGAGTCTGTACTGGAGTAATCCTAGTGAAAGACAGCAGTATTGGACCAATGGGCATGAGATGAAGAGGTAGGGGAAATGGGTGGAAGGAACAGATAAGGTGTCATTGGTGAGGCACATCTAAAGAACCACTGATTAAGAGGACTAGTACAAAATTAAACAGAAAACCAGATCATGATCATGCTGTAGGAACTATAGGAGAGGAAAAAAACACTATGATTTGTGGAAAAGCTCACATGATTACACAGTTTTACAGCTTGCATTTTTTTCCAATTGATTAGAGATTTTAATGAAAAACACTAATCTTTTGAAGTGGGAAAAAAACAAACAAACAAACACTCTTACTCCATCCAGTTATCACAGGTAAGGGGAAGTTCTCAGACATCTGTAAGTATTGAAATACTTAGGGCAAAAATGTTCCCCTAGGGAACGTTCTACCCAGTAGCTTTGGGAAGAGCTGTGAACCTGCCTTTAAAAAACTAATTTGGCACCAGAGGTTTCAAGAAACCACAAATACATCGTATTTTTCACATTTAACTGTCATGTACAAAAATCAGGGCTACTGTTGTTAAGATGGATGATTTTATAATTTAAGAATAATCATATGAAGTTGAATCAAAATATTTCAAAAGTCAAGCTATAACTCACTGTTTCCAGACTGGGTTCCACTAAGATCAAAACTAGATTGTTGCAAAACTAGGTTTTATGTTTAGGGTTGTGTATGAAGGCAAACAGACTGTGGGGAGATTTAAAAGTTGAAACCAAGGAGACTGGGCAGTTAGCCATTGCTTTGTGTCACATTTGTGTCTGCTTTACACAAAACAAAAGTTTTGCTTACGTTTCAGGTTCTTTCTTCTTCGATAGGAAACACAAGGCAGCAGCTGCAATTTTAATCAGCAAGAAACTGATACCCAACCCAATCCAAATATCTGCAAAATCAGAGCAATCAAAGACAATGATAAGAAAAAGGAAACACTCAGAGAATGAATAGAAAGATATTTCTTTCTCTTTTCCAGACCCACCATTTTGATGGAGACTTGAAATTGGAGGTTGAAGAGGCTTAGCACTTATGTGACAACGGTTTCCTTTCCATTCTTTACCACATCTGTGAATAAAACAAAAATTTCTGAAAAAAAAAGGATCATAAACTGTGACAAGTACACTAGAAATGCAAATCCTTTAAAGCATTTCTCCCAGTGACCAAAGCTCAACTAGGAATCACAAAGAGCAGCATCAAAATTTATAGAATGAAATTTAGGCTAGAAATACACAAAACAAAGGTTCCCCCCTACTCAAAAAAGAAAAAAAAATCAGAATTCAAAGATTAGAATTGTCATAATTGTCCATCTTGGCATAGTACTGTTATACTACTATTATAGAGACAGAAATCCGACTCATTTCCCTGCTATCCCCCATGTGTGGTCAAACATATTTCTGAACTGGGGATCTGGAACCGTAGTATAGAGAAAGAAACACAATTAGAGATAAGAAGGAAGTTTTCTCCCCCCAGCTGTCTCTTTTTTTGTTTTCTGTCTTCTTGTAAAAATGATAACCCTTCAACAAATGCCTCTTCAAAACCAAAGTATTCCATTTGAGCTAACGACTGTAACCATGTCAAATTATTCTAAATTTGCTGTTTACTTCAAATGCAATCTTAATTTGAGGGAACTAAAATACAAAAAAATTTGACATAAGCTTTACAGTTGTTGCTTAACAGTTAATCACAGTGCTCAAGTGTGTATAATTTCTCACTTTATTTGTTTTAGCTTTTGACTACTAGCTTTTATTGTAGCCTTCACCATCAGAGTAAAGAGATCTTGGAGACCCAGGTCTCAGCTGCCTCTGGGGAGACATGTGGCCATTTGGAGAGCCCCACACAGTCCTTCTGGGTACTCCAGGGAGTCACAAATGGCAGTAGGTACTTATACTTACACACCCCAAATCAAGATTAGTGTAAAGGGTACTTTACACTGTAAAGGTAGATGCACTTTACACTGTAGATGTATAGCTGCATATGAACAACTAAATTTCAGGCATCCCATTTGATGAGACGAACCCTACTGTGAGTGTCTCACTGGAATGACTTCTACCAGCTTTTCAACTATCTGAATGACTTATGGTTTAAGAAATCCATAATTTTTCTTTTTTTTTTTTTTTAAAAAGAGCATCAGAAAGAAGTGACAGCAGTAATCCAGTTTCAGTCCTACTGATGTTGCATGAATAGGAAATTAATTTCACTTCTCATGACTTCTTTTTACACTTTCACAAACAGTCAATTTGGGGAGAATCTTACATTGAGCCGCTTTCTCACTGTAATACCAACATTTTTTTCATAGTCACCAATTTTTATAATGCAATTTCTACTTTGCAGTTGTGATTTGCTCTTCTGCCCTTAAATGTATAATATGAAATCTCACATATACACAATACAATCTTTAAATTAAAGTTGTTTTATCTGAACACGAGAGAGAATGCTGAGCTGTTTGTCATGGGTTAGCACATGGTATTGCTTACGTGCTGTATCCCAGCAGCTGCACTCTAAGTTAACTGTGGCACTCTGGAAAGAGGGGAATATTTCACTTTCCTGGAAAACAACAGAGTGTGTTCAGATGGATGTGGGAGAGGATGGTTAGGATGATAGGAGAAGCAAGCATCTGTCTGCAGCCTCAGTGAAATTTTCGAGAATTCGGAAAGGATCAGAATGTACCAGAAAACAGATCTATATCCTAGTCTCAGGGATGACCGGAGGAAGAAAACTTCTCCAAAGACCAAAAGAGACTGACATGAGATTTGTTGCTACTCAGTGGGCCATTGAAAAATGATGGGCAGAGAACATGCTGTGTGGAAAGTACCAGCCCGACTTGGACACAGAAAGCAGAGGGAAGATTTATTTAATTCCTCTCATGCCACAGATATGAGTTTTCACTGGTTAAGGAGTTACTTTGTTCAAGTTTAGTAACTGGTATACTAGTGAAGCCTAACTTTAGAGACTGAAGCCAGTAGTATTTTCTGACACGCTCATTTTAAAGAAAAAGTGGCTCAATTTCAGCTGACAGCTCATGTTGAGCTGGAGACCTATTGTATTCAGTGACTGAAAATACCTTGTCCCTTTAGTTCTCCTTCTTCAGGATACTACAAAAAAATCATGTCATCCATAAGCTGTCCTTTTATGCAGACTGATGATTTTATACAAATGTGAAATTGCTCTTGGGCTCATACCAAGCTCTGTGGATCCATGTAGAAACACTGCAATCTGATGGTAATCACCCATCAAAATCATTTTCTGATTGCTCTCGATTGTATAATTTCCTTTCTCCCCATTTGCCAGATTTTCTGCTGAACTAGATATGCTTTTAACCAAAATTGCCCTCTTTCTTGTCACTGCAGAACTTACTTGACTGTAAAAGAAAGAAAGAGAAAACAGATTTGCAGCTGTGCACAAGCACTACTCAGACGTGGCAAGAGAGGTGCCATCTGCTGTACTGCAGCCACTGGGGCATGGTGCAGCTCAGAGCTGCAAAGATGTAGTTCTTATAAAGCAAGTGTGTGTACTGGTAAGAGTATGGGAAAATCCTACTACCTAGTAACAACTAACTATATCTTCATGTTTTGTTATGTTTCCATTTAATGATGAAATATTTCCACTTATTCATGCTATCTGTGTTTGAATTATGGATAAATATCAAGCACCTTTTAGTCTTACAGGAAATTATTTTATCTTTTTATGCTTTCAATTTTTATAATCAACTACCAACTAACTTAAGTTGGCCATTTATTCCCCTCTAAATCCCTGAATCTAACAGAATGGTTTTATGTTTCATGACACATATCAATTAGGAAACTGACGTCAGACTATCAACGTGCAATTTTGGCCAGTGAAATGGTTTTCCACTGTGTCAATCTAGGCTGTTACTGCAGATGTCCCCTAATAATACCTCCATTACTTATTAAAAAAAAAAAAAAAAGTGAAAAATGGATTAAAGTGGAGCAAGAATAGTATCTTAAAAACTTGGTAAGTAATTTGGACAAGTTCAAAAACAAATGGCTGGGAAAAAATATTCTAAGGCGTGAAGCATGGGGAAGTACTTATAGGGGGAGGTAGGAGGCAAGGAAAAAAAGATGAAGATAGTAAGGCCAACACAGCTAATCCTCAAAAACCAGGATGGAAAAGGAGTGATAAAGAACAAAAATACCTGAAAAATGAGTATATCTGTCAATTAAGATTTCCCACTTGTAGCTTCACACATACATTTATTTGCTCATTTTTACATTTGGAAAGTGAATTTAACAATCATCCCTGCTAGTGAGGTAAAATATGAAATTATCAGAAAAACACTGGTTATAATTTGGAGACCCATTCAACTCTTTCTAAGAATTGGCCATTCATTCATTAATTACAAAATGCCATCTTCTCAAGTACAAAACAAGAGAAAATTAGAATTACAGCTTGCTTAGAAGCCCGCAGCTTTCAGTAAAGCTAAAAAAAAGAAAAATTGTTCATTAACATGTTTGGCTCTCAGCTGATACGGGCACTGCCTCTCATTTCTTCTGAAGCCAAGCATTTCTGTGCACAGAATAGAAGGGAACTTGTCTTAAATATCCAAAACAAGATTGTTTTATAGATGTTTTACAAGATTTTTATCCTTTTATAGTATCTTACTCTGTGGAAACTCTAGCTGACTGTGATAGCTGTAGTGGAGCTATTGCTCACTAACTTGAAGGGAGAAAATAGAACGAGATTTTTAATGGTACCAGAATCTGCCAATAATTCAGATTAGAGAAGATAGTTCTAGACCTTGAATTTAAAATAAAATATAAATAATTCTAAACAAGGTGCTCTAGTTATTTCACTGCAAAATGAATAAATATTATCAGTGTTGCTTTATATAGGATAACGGGAGATTTAGGTAAGAAATTCAGAAAAATTAGACTATTTTACAGGTCTTCAAATGATATATGACTACATATAACTTTATCATCTGTGTATCATCTCTGCTACACAATAGTTGGGTAACAATCATCTGCCTGAGTTAAACGTAAGAGAGGGAGAGCAGAAGAGAAGAAACATTTGATGAACTTAACCTCTCTGTGATGTTAACCTCTGACTGTTGAAAGATGGTGCAGTGCTGATGTTAAGCTGCATTTCAAAATGCTGCTGAATTCTCAAACAGCTGCAGACACAATACTAGTACTAATATTAGTTATTATAGTAATAGTAGCAATAATAACAGTCTATTTTACTGTAGCAATGAAAATGCATCATCAGTGAATCATCAAACTTGTACATAAAGATGAAAGAACATTTCTTTAGCCAAACCGACCTGCTCTGAGGCCCCAGAAAGTTCCACAAGGATGACATGAATTTGTACGTTCTCAAAACAAAATCCAGAAGCCATTGCAGGCTACCCTTTTCAGCAAGGAATAAAGTAAAAATATCAGGAATAAAAGATGGCAAAGGAAAGTTCCAAACCAGACATGATATTACTTCATAGTGTTTTTGAAGACATGGAAGAGGTTCCCTTAGCTGCTTCTACTGAGGTCACAGAACCTATTTTCCTACTCTTTTGCTTTCACAATAATACAGTCTCAGACACTAGACTAGAGCCTTTGGCTGGTACTACAAAATTGTATTAGTGAATTACTAATAATACGAGGCAGCACTATACGAAATGAAGTCTAACTTCAGCTTTCTACTGTGCAGTCCTTGGCATATGAAACCCTCAAGTGAACTTTAATTACTCTAACAGTTCCAGGTAGGTCAGAGCAGCCTGTGGCACATACCCAAGAGATGGCTCACTTGAAGTCTAGTTAATGAAGGAGAATACTCTTAATTACCTACCCACTGCTGTGCATGGACTGTATTTACAGTGCTTTACTTTCAGTTGGGAGGCAGACAAGTTGCTTCTTCAAAGTCACTATTAGCTTCCTGTCTGATGGGAACAGCTGGGAATACACAGATGCTGATGTAGTGGAATGACCTTACAGAGCACAGATCAACCAAGTGTTCTGGGCAATGTGCTAAATCTTCATTAAGAGGGTAATGGGAATTTTGAAAAGGTTCCTTAATAATCCTTTTCTGCTATTTTATTTTTAAGACAGACAACTCTGAAAAGGCTCTGAATTTATCGCTTGAGCCATGAAGCTGAAATTCCACCTTATTTGTGTACAATTAATTTCCTTGGACTAATTACATCTCGACTAATTAGCAGCAGCACATTTTACATGAGTCTTAAGCTTATCTAAAATACAGAGATAGCCATTACAATCCATTCAGACAGGAAGCTCCTCATAGTTGAAATGAGTAGCAAGAGAGAAAGACAGATGAAATAGCACATGAATCTTTCCATCCCAGTGCACATCCTAATCTATCCTGCCTGACAAAATATCTTCTGCTATTAGCAAGTTCTTACAGGAAAGTGACCCTGTGGGGGAGAATGTTAACCCTCCACATTTTCTTCTAGGATTTCAAACTCATTATTTCCTAATACAGATATTGGTAATGCAGAGAAATGAACTTTAACATTGCCTGTGTTGCTGCATCCTGTGCCTGAGGTTATGGCTCATTTCACTCAAAAGAAAAAATAAAAAACAGATAAGTTTTTTTTGGTTTGTTTTGTTTTTAATGTTCATTCAAGGAAGGTTTAATTTACAAGAACATGTCTGGCTGTCACACTGCTGCATCTCAGAATATCAAACCTTATGCCATATTAAAGATAGTACATGTAAAACTCAAAATACATACAGAAGTGTAGTTGATTGCTCATTTTCTGACTGGCATTTGATCCCTTACTTGTGCAATTATTTCCTTCAGTCTGAGATAGATAAAAAATCCTATCACTCTAATGCATCAGTATTACACATGGCTCTTGGACAGGGGTAAATGACAAGAGAAGATCTTGGCAGGAGGGAATCAAGTCCATAACCTCCAAGAACAAGCATGAACACAGCTCCTTGTTAAGCTGGAAAGAAAAAGTTCCAACAAGCCGTATTTTTAAAGAAGACTTTGAGGCATGTAAAAAACTGAATGCTGAAATCTGTTTTTTGTTTGCTTTTTTTTTTTTTTCCCAACAGAAGTAATTACTAATGTTTCATAATGACTAAGGTTGTTTAGTATAAAGCAGTGAGCTATATTTTTATTTTTGAAATATGTTATCTTTTGCAAACATACTGTATTAGTTTCACCTTTTTCAACAGTCCTCATGTTTTATATTGTACCTGGTAAAAGGTAAAAAAGCATTAAATCATAAGTGATGTTAATCTAGCAGCATTCAAAGCTTTAACTACTAAGTATACTTTCAGCATCTCCTCTGCACTGCTTTCTGTACTTCTTCAGATTTAATAATTTAATTGTAATCTGGTTTATGTTAAAAAGATTTGCATTAAAATGCATATTAAACATTAAGAGAATGTCTTGAAAAGTTAATCATCTTTTGCAATCACGGAAATGCCTACAGAATTTTTGTTTTTATTCGTTTATTTAAATCTACACAAATGTATAAAAGGAATTGTTCAACAGTTGATGGGACAAAACAGAAAAAGTAACTTCTAGACAAACAACAGTGACCAAAGCTGCTTTTTCCCACAGAGATTTCACAAGTAGATTGGAGTGAGGTACACTTAACATGTGATAAATGTAAAAATAATAAAAGTTTCTATTTTTGTCTACAAGTGTCAGTAGCATAGTTTACTCAGTTACTGTCAGAAAACAGTTAACAAATGGGAACTGCAGAATTAACCATTTCTACTTGCAAGAGATCTCTCCATTGTTCTCACAAATAACTCTTGGTCTTTCCTCTTAATCAAGACACATCTGCTTTACTTATTTTTATCTGAAACATTTGCCATACAATAAAGCTACTCTGTTATGTCATGTGTACGTTCAGAATGACCAACAGTTACTCAACTAACCATTTAATGCATGGTATTAGCAGTATTTAAATTAAGGCAGTAAAATGTAGATTAGCATAGTTATATTTTTGTCTCCATTAAAATCAGTAGTATGACTCCTTACTTTAGGAGTGTTCTCTAGAGGTTGTTCTTACTTATATATCTGCCACAATGCGTCAAGCCTGTGTCTTCTGTGTAAACCAGATTTGCCATTTCTATGTTTATAATACATTATATAGGAATAATTACACATATGAGTGCTGATATTGTTCAGGAGCTGTGCCATACTTGTTGGAGTACAGCCTGCTCTAGGGGATGTTACAGAAGATACAGGAAAAAAATAATAATAAAATGAAAAAAACTTAGTTCTTTGCAGAAAACAGACTTTATGTCCCTCTGTTGTATCAATGTAGAAGCTTCTCTGTTCACTAGCCTTTGCAATCAATATTATGCAAAATAAGCTTCACTAGATATTTATGAGTATGATGAAAACAGCAACTCTTCACTCCATTATAGGAAAAAAGTAACCTCTACCTCAGCAAGGTAGTTATCCACTTGTATCACTCCATCTGTTACTAACAACATACTCAAAGAAATAAAAAATAATCATATTCTCTCATTAGTCTTTAATGCTGAACCAAAATACACAATATTCCAATAGTGAATGTTGCGTGAATGCCTCGGAAGATACCATACTTATGATGAATGTAATCTTTTGCCTGCTATCTGTGGCTGGAACAAGAAGACACATTACTCCCTCTATGGTTAAATTCACAGGAGGTGTGGGACAAGGAGAAACCTCTCTTGAAAAAGACGTGATGTGGATACTAACCTTAAATGCCAAGAGCTTCAGATCAAGCATTCAAACTCCACAGCCACTGAGGGATCCAGAGAACAATGAACTCAGGAATGAAAAGGTATGCCGTTGTACAAATTATGATATGCTGCTTCTTGAAACCATTGAACCATTGGGTGGAGATGGCAGAGGAAGTAAAATATTTAGATATATTACCAGATGACTATGAGTTAACAATAGTGTGTAACCGGGGCGGGGAAAATAAAAGGGAAACCTGAGCAGTACAAGAAGGTGTAGCATGTAGATAAGGGCACATTAACCCACTGGGAAAGAACTGGACATTCTCTGAAATGCTGTGTGCAGTTCTGGTCATCCCTGTTCAGAAAGATGAATTCAGAGGACTGCTAAGCAGAGAAGACAAACAGAAAATCTTTCTTGCAAGAGGATTCCGAAAGAGTTCAGTTTGTTTAGTCTATTGAAAGAAAAGCCAAAGGGTATATGGCTTTTCTCCAGAAACGCTTTGGAGCATAAAAAACAGAGAGGTGTTGAGGGGCTGTTCAGGTTAATGAAGGATAGTGGCACACACACTATTGTGTGTAAACTGGCTATGAATAAATTTATGAGGAAATTATTAGAAAGTGTCCAAGCAGAAGAGCAAGGCTGTTATGTGTCCTGCATTTCTGATAGCACATTGCTTCAGAAAAGTCAGTCATCTAGCTGGTATCCTCTGCACCTGCTGCCATGTACCTCAAAGAACCTCAGGTGCTGGAAACTCACAATAACACAGCATAGCAGAGAGGAATATGCAAGCCAAGAATTCCACATAATTGGTCATAAAATGAAGCTAACTAAAGTTCTAAGTAGAATTATACGATGTGATTGTGTGTGATAAGATGGGCCTGGATTTGCTGACCCAGATACACGCTTCTATTCTGAAAATTGCTAAATCCATAGCTGACAAATACAGAGGAATTAACATGAGGCAGAATAATATGGGGTATAAACAGATTCTAAATCAAATGTAAATACTCTGAGAAAAGATCTGAGAATCCTCATAGATTATTCAGTGACAGTAAGTGCTCAATTTGTATCATAAAGTATGTATACTATGTACAAAGAGTATGATAGAAGATTTTAGAGATTACAGTGATTAAAATCATGTGGCAGAGACTGGAAAGATCAGTTTTAATTCATACAGAAGATGAGTGGGATCAGATATGCTAAAGGTAAACAAAATGATATATGGTAAATGGAAGAAAAATTGCCTGTTGCTGTCTATCCTTCAGAATGTTCAGCCAAACTGAAAGGAAATATATCTTAAACTAATAATAAGGAAGCTATTTGTCACATAGTGCTTAACTAACCTGGGGGAGTCCTTGCCATAATAAGTCTTAGAAGCCAAGAACTTAATGATATGTACTGGAGACAGCTCCTTAAAACAGAGAATTAAACTCTTCAGAGATTGCAGAGCTTTAAGTTCTAAATGATGGTAATTTAGAAGAAAATTCTTACATTAGCTTCATCATTTTCTACATGTATCTTTTTTTTTCTTTCACTTCCAGGGTGTGCTGGTACCTGGTACTCCCAGGTCCCCAGTGTCATACACTGTGATTACTCATTGCTTTTACAGCTACAATGAGAAGTTTTAATTACAGCCTACACAGAATAAGAAAAGGTATCTGTTAGAAGGAAGGACTCAGTCAGTGTATCTAATTGCTTTTTCTATAGATATACAATGAAACTTTGGTGACCAATTTTAAAGATTTAGAGTGGGATCTAATTTTTCTAACATTAACCACCTGAAAAAGGAGGTACCTAGAGACAGTCAAGATAAGATAGACTTTGTGAAGTGAAGAGAGAAATCCTCATCGGGATCCTTTACAATTGGTTATAGAAATGTCAAGACCACCAATTGAGGTTAGACAGGTGCATTTAGCTGTTACACAGCTAGGCAAGAGGAACACCACCTTAATGCTTGCTGTTAAATGTCTAAACGAAAACCAAACAAATTCTGATGTTAAAGTAGGAGCATGAAGGTGAGTGTTGTATCACAGACAGCTTGTGAATGATCTCCTGTTAGGTCCAGGCAAGCCACTTATTAAAGATGGAAGGGTAAATAAAATCTCTAGCTTCAGTTATTTTAAATAGTGATGACTGGAAAAATTCGGAGCAAATATTTCTTCACTGAAATTAGTAGTCATATGAAAAACTTTATATTTCACAGAATTTGAATTTAATTTTTAAAGAAACTCTTTTAGTGTCTGAAACCTGCCTGATTTCCTGTTAGCTTTCCTGCCTGGATACTACCTAAAAACCTCATAACAAACCTAGATTTTGAAATTATTCTGCTGATAATTAGACTAATTTAAAATACAAATTGCTTTATGAGTTCAGTAGAATTTCGCTTGATTCAAACCAGCATGATAGTCTTGTACATGAGAGATTTCTCCAGTGTATTTTATCTTATCAAAAGGAAATGCAGACCTATACACAAATTATTTGCTGTGTCATTTCCTTTTTGACTTTACAAGGAAACAGTGCCCAGAATTCATTGAGGGGTAGTTTGTGGTGTGCACTCTATTTAAAGGCACAGATTCATTCAGCTAGAGCAATGAACAGGAAGTATGTACTCACAGCAGACAGACCTGAAATTCACCATTTCAAGCAATCATGCTCATTTTAATGTTACTTTTTCTCACCTTCTCAGATAACAGTTTGGTGGTTACAGATTTTCTAGTATCATGAAATAATGCCGATGGTTAAGCCCCAGTGAGGCAAATTATAAAGGTATTCCTCGCACTGAAGAAAGTATTTGGTGCTAGATTCAACAGAGAAATGACTATCCATTTAGCTAGCCATTAAACAAAATAAAACTCTTCAGATTTCTTCCAGGAAAAAAAAAACCTGCAAAAAAACACATTTGTTTTGTTTTATGTGATTGTTTTTGTGATTTTTCAATTGAACTTTCTCTAGGACAAAAGCAATATTTCAACCCAACTTTATTTAAAGGTCATATCACCAGAAAGCATATTGTTTAATTCTAACGGATGCTGACATGAGACATTGACACAATAGGAAAGAAACAGCTTGAAACAGTGTTGTAGGTACATTGATCACTGACCATGGGAGATCAGGGTTCAAATTGTGACTGAGTCCTGAGTGAGTATCAGTCCATTCCATTTGAGTCTGGAGCTGTGTTTTGTAAAAAATGGTAATCAGAATAAATAACTGCCTATAAAAAAATCTTGCCATTTTTAGTCAGGATAAAGCAATGAAACAATGCATTCTGTGCATGAGAATTAAAAGACAAGATACCAGGAATGCCGGGCTGGCACCTTGCCAATTGAGGAAACTGGTGCATATATGCCAAATGATATCATAGAATCATAGCATCATTTAGGCTGGAAAAGACCTCCAAGATCATCCAGTCCAACCTTTAGCCTAGCACTGCCATGTCCACCATTAAACCATGTCACTAAGCTCTACATCTAAATGTTTTTTGAAGACCTCCAGGGATGGTGACTCAACTACTTCCCTGGGCAGCCTGTTCCAATGCTTCACAACTCTTTCAGTGAAGAAATTTTTCCTAATATCCAACCTAAACCTCTCCTAGCATAACTTGAAGCCATTTCCTCGTCTTCTTAGTTGATGCCTGGGAGAAGAGACCAACTTCCACCTTGCTACAGCCTCCTTTCAGGTAGTTGTACAAAGTGATGAGGTCTCCCCTCAGCCTCCTTTTCTCCATGCCAAACAACCCCAGCTCCCTCAGCAGCTCCTCACAAGACTTGTTCTCCAGATCCTTCACCAGCTTTGTTGCCCTTCTCTGGACACGCTCCAGCACCTCAATGTCCTTCTTGTAATGAGGGGCCCAAAACTGAACACAGCATTCGAGGTGCAGCCTCACCAGAACCAAGTACAGGATGATAACCATTTACCTAGTCCTGCTCACCACACTATTTCTGATACAAGTCAGGATGCTGTTGGCCTTCTTGGCCACCTGAGCACACTGCTGGCTCATATTCAGCCGGCTATCAACCAATATCTCCAGCTCCCTTTCTGCCGGGCAACTTTCCAGCAACTCTTCCCCCAGCCTGTAGCATGAGGTTATTGTGCCCCAAGTGCAGGACCCAGTACTGAGCCCTGGGGGACACCACTAGTGACCGACCTCCAACTGGATTTAACTCCACTCACCATGACTCTTTGGGCCCAGCCACCCAGCCGGTTTTTAACCCAGCAAAGCGTATGCCCACCCAAGCCATGAGCAGCCAGTTTCTCCAGGAGAATGCTGTGGGAAACAGTGTCAAAAGCCTTACTGAAGTCTAGGTAGACCACATCCACAGCCTTCCTTTCATCCACTGAGCATGTCACCTTGTCATAGAAGGAAATCAGGTTAGTCAAGCAGGACCTGCCTTTCATAAACCCATGCTGACTGGGCCTGATCACCTGGCTGCCCTATAAGTGCGGCATGATAGCACCCAAGATGATCTGCTCCATGAGCTTCTCTGGTACAGAAGTCAGACTGACAGGCGTGTATGCCTAGCACAGAGACATTTTACCAGTAAAAAGGGACTCATCACTATTTTCTCTTGCTCTAATCTGAAAGTAGGAGATTGAACTAATACAAATTACCATTTACAGTATGAAGTGTATCTACTCAAGAAGTCCAGCAAAGCAAAAAATTCACTGAATAGCCTTAGCTTAAACCAGCTTGCAGTAAAGAACCAGCGCTTTATGCCATTCTTGCTGTCCATCTTGTCTTCAATTCTTGCTTGAGTTCTTTTTTTTTTTTTTTTTGGTCTAATTTTACATGCCTTTCTTTTGTTGCCCCTTTTGTGTTATGTTTCTCTTTTATTTTTTCCCTCCCTCTTTTTTGCTACCTATGGACCACACACTTGTAGCTGATACTTGATTTGCTTTTGAAGTAGACTCCAAGAGAGGGAAGAGGATAAGAGAGAAAGAGAAAAGACAGAGAGACAGAGAAACAGAAACCTCAAAAACAAACAAACAAACAAAAAACCACTCTTATACTCTTTACATGCTTGTGTCTCCAATATAGTCCAGGGCTACAATTTCTAGAGGACTGAAGAAAGATTAAGAAATGACCTAAAAGAAAGCCTGATCATGCAGCTATATTGACAGCTGGTAGCAAAATCCATTTGCTTTCAGAAATGGCACTGATTTCACATTTAGGTGAAATTAGAAAAACTGTAAAGGAAATAACGCAATAAAGTATAGAAGAGAACTAATTTTAAGATAGATATGTTAATTTCACAGGAAAAATCTTTTTGTTTAAATGAGAGTTCTGTTGATAGAAGAGATGGAGTTAAATATCAGTAGAAAACCTAATAAAAATCTGAATATATTTACAGTGGGTGGATTTTTCCATAGAGACCTTTCCTTTCCTGCTTTGTTTTTGCTAGATTTTTTTTGAATGTTTGTTCTTACTGTCTTTTATCAAATTGTAACTGTATTACATAGTCACTAGTTTATTATGTGTACTATATCTAATTAGGAAAGAAATAGTAGATATTTATTACAAAGTCAGTTCACGTATCTGCTTTTTACTGATGTTTACCATCTGAATAGCTTTAATATGGAAGAATCTGCAATTTCCTGGTGAAATCAAAGTTATTTAAAAAGCTTGAGCAATGAATGTTTGGTTGGTTGGTTGGTTTTGTGTTTTTTTGTTTGTTTTTGTTTTTGTCTGTATTAAACTATATATTTGGTGCAAATAATAATAATAAAAAAAAGATAACATTCTTTTCTTTCCTTCTCCCCCGCCCCCTTTCCAGCATTTGTGTACTCTTTTTTTGTCAGCTGAAATGGTCTGTTTTAACAAGAGCCTGCCAACACAGGGCATTGCTCCTGGCAGGTGGATTGTAGCACATATTAGAGATTATAAATCATTTTGTTGTTCCCAGACAGTCATAAATTTATCTGCTTACATGGGAGACCCTACTATACAATAACATCTAATGCTACTGCTTCTCAGCATTGTACAAGTGTGGTGCACAAGTACAGGCTAAGATTGTATCAACACCTACAGATATTTTCTTTTAAAAAATTATTTTCTATTTTAAATGTATACATATAAGAAACCAAAACCAATAAGCCACAAAGTTTCTGTTTTGCTTACTGTCCATGTAATACAGAGACACTGGCTTGCACTCTATTTGAAGCATTCCCCAGAAAAGGCTTAAGTTCTGCAATAAGTTCGACATGTGCAAATGTGATCCATGCAAACAAACAAACAAACAAACAAACAAAAAACAAACAAACAAACAAAAGCTGGGACTCATAATAAAAATGAATTCCACAGAAGCACGGGGAATTCACTCTCTAGCTTCATGCTAACAAGTTAAAATTATGAAATCTTCAGAGAAATGACCTTTAAACAATTTATGAGAACCCAAGACACTTTAGATGTAATAAAAATAATTTCATCATAACCTTTCTCCCAGCTCCACATTCTCTTAGTGTTGTTATGGTTACAAAGTCAAGACTTCAGAATTTAGGAGAGGCTGGAATTAAGGATTCCCATGCATTTTCAATTCAAACACTCATGCATATGGGTTTAGACACAGTATTTAAGTGGAAGATCACAAACTCCCCTGCACCTCCCTCCCAAATCAAATACTATAATTCTGGTATTCAGTGCTTGGCTTTGCAATGAGATTATTATCACGGCATACAGCAGAGGTAATTTACTATACCTAATATAAACCAGAAAAAAAATATTGTTATTATGAGTAGCAAATCTTCATACTTCAGCACTGAATACTAGTCTATTAGTTGACATCAAGAGAAATTTGAACTCCAAGTACATTCTTGAAACATTTACTGAGGAAAATAGCTCAAAATCTGGCTCATTTGCTTAAATTCTATAAAGGACTGAATAGTTTATTTCAACTGTTGTACTTGGCACTTTGATAAAGCAAAATCCTTCCCATGGTCTTTAGTGCATATTATTTTTAATAATATATGGTGAGGTATTGCTAATGATAGAAGAATTTCTACCAGCATTCAGTTTATTCACTCAATAAACTCTTTCTTGGTTGCAGCCAAGGAATATGCAGTACAGATGAAGGATGGAGAACTACTCCCCTAATGTTAACGCTGCTGTGCGCTGAATCACTGTACTTGTACAACTGAGAGCAGCCTTTATGCTCCTTTAATGTGTACCACCAGACAGAATGAAAATGTCATTAACCTGCATTGCTGGTAAACAGCATGAAAGGATAAAGGTATGTCATGGTTTTGGCTGGGATAGAGTTAAATTCTCTTTGTAGAGGTTCACAAAATGCTGTGTTTTGGATTTTTTGATGAAGATAATGGTGATGTTTTCAGTTGCTGCAGAGCAGTGTTTGTACAGAGCCAAGGACTTTCCAGCTCCTCGTATTGCCCTGCGAGCGAGGAGGCTGGGGGTGCACAAGAAGCTGGGAGGGGACAGGACCAGGACAGCTGACCCAGACTGACCAAAGGTATATTCCATACCATATGACGTCATGCTGAACAATAAAACTGGGGGGGCTGGCCGGGGAAAAGGGGGGCCGCTGCTCGGGAACAGGCTGGGCATCGGTCAGCGGGTGGTGAGCAATTGCATCGTGCATTGCATTGTGTACACTTGCTTTGTATATTCTTTTACTAGTGTCATTATTATTATTATCATTATTTTTCCTTTCTTTTCTGTCCTATTAAACTGTCTTTATCTCAACCCACGAGTTTTTTTCCTTTTTCGCGATTCTCTCCCCCATCCCACTGGGTTGGAGGGGGAGAGTGAGCGAACGGCTGTGTGGTGTGTAGCTGCCTGCCGGGTTAAACCACAACAAGGTAGCATTCAAAAATCTGTGAGGTCAAAGAATTCTTGCTATGTTCTGTTTTTCTACTGATCATCTTATGTCAACTGTTGGGATAAGGTGGCAAGGAGCCATGACAGACACTCCGTATTAATAAGGGACAGATTTACATTTTGTGAAAGTACCGTGTCAGTGGAGTAAGGCTTAGGACCAAGTCTTATACAAGCTGAAGTCAGCTGAAAAATTGGCTTCATTAACCCAGTTTTTTTCTCTGAATGAAAGGACTTTGCAATCTTTCATCTATTTGAAATAAAAAGTATAAATTTTTCTGCTTGGTTCTGGTAGATGATTTTTTTGCTACTCTGGAAACAGACTATACAACAGCTAGTATAATGCCTTGTCTTTATTCTTCCACACCAAATAACTCAAAATCAAGAAATGATATCTTAATTTCATAAAACTTTTCAAAGAATTAGAGCAAGAAATGTATCACATTACTCCACATCAATTATTTTTTACATTTATAGTAAATAAGTTCACATTATGTTATAGCCAAGCACGACATATTTGAAAATGTGTTCTTAAATATGACCTGAGTAAGCCACCTCAGGTGTAGTGTGTAAAAGGAGACTGAACTTATTTGCACATAACAGTTTTCCATCTTTTGACAAAGGTTAAACATTGATAATTTCTTTTTTTTTCTTTTTTGTAGTTTCTCTTACTAGAAAGATTTTCTTATAGCAGTTCTTTACATCATTTCTCCTCCTTTTCATGATGTACTTGATGACCTGTTTTACAGAGCTGCCATTTTTGTCACCTAAACATTTTCTGCCCACATTTTCTGTCCTTTTTCTTGTCTTGATACTCATAATTTAGAGATCAGAAGTCTATGGTACCCTTTCCCTCCATCCTTCAGCTTTCTTAGTTGTATTGAGATATCAACCAAAACTCACCTTTAGAGCTAATGGTGATGATTTACATCTGGACTTGGATTACTAAACCTTAGAAGATGTAGTATGGGCACCAAGTATATCCACAAAACAATGAAAATAGTGACAAGCTAATGCATGGTTGGCATGTTGGCCATCCTTTTGATTTTATCACAGGACCTGCAATGCTTGTTTTTCATACTGAATACTTGAGAATCTCAGCCTGTTTCTTTCCAATGGTAAATACACAGATAGATTGTATGTTTGTTTTCAGCTTTATCTTAAGTTCTTTTAATCAGGCTGATTAGCTTTGACTGAACCCTCTGAGGGAGGCAGTATGTTGCTCTTTCTCTGGGAAACACAGAGGGGGGCTTGGCAGAATGGGGAGGTGCTGCACAAAGCTGCCAGCCTGTGGCCCACACAGAAAGAATGACAAACAACTGAAAGGAGAAAGAAAGAGGAGGCCTCAGGGCTGAGGGGAGACTTCTCTGGGGCCAGAGAAGAAGGACCAGAGCTTGTGACCTCTCAGAAATGTCAAAGTTAACCGTAACACAACTGGGAAGCAAGGTCATATCTGTGAGGACAAGTAGGAAAGGGGACAAAAGTGAGTAAATCCTTTTATGTCTACTCTGTCACCCCTAGTAACATTGAGTTTTCTCTATTTAAATAGTATCCTAATTCAGATTCCAATAAAAGCTGGCTGTTAGCTTAAGAGTCTTTTTGTGTTCAGTCTGGGCACATCCATTTTTAAGATAGAACGTATTACAAGTACATCTTGAGGGACCAAAAAAAAAAAAAAAAAGCGCACAACAATATTGTTAAAAACTAAACCAAACCAAACCCAACCAAACCAGCAAGTGTTTTTTTCCTTGGCCTGGGTTTGACTTTGGGGTTGGTCATACAAGGTTACATCCTTGGCTGCCACAGAAGTAGAGCTTCCTTTTGAGGTCCCCGTCTTGTGGGTGTGATGATATGGTAAAACTTTCAGTAAAAAAGCACTGGCCCAGGTAGCAGCTGCATCTGTAGGCATTTTCACATGCACAAGTAGAAGAGGAGACATTCAGCTGCTGGGAACGGGCAGGAGCTGAACCTTCCTCTGCTAGGCTGAAAAGGGGGAAGGCCAGAAGAAAAGATCTTGATTGATGGACTATGTCTGTGAGCCAATGGTTGGGAATTATTTTTGAAAATATATATTTTTTTAAATATGCAAGCACTCTGCAGCTACATATTACAGTAAAAGTGCTAAGAACTTGCATTTTTCCTTACTCCCTAGATTATCTCTTTATCAAAGTTTTTAATATCTTGAAATATTACATTGGATGTAGTGCTGATTATGAGCACTTTTGATAAAAATATGTTTTGTTAACAGTGGATCTAATAATGCCTGGTTTCCTATGGGTTTGTGTCCATTCATACTAACAATAACATTACTTTTCCCATCATGTCCTCATGATTTCCTCCATCTTCACCCTATTTCTTTCAGATCTTCCCTACAGCTCCCCTCACATAAGGTCATACTGCTGGACAAGAATTAGTGTGGTGCCATGAAACAAATCTGTGTTGATTTGTTGGTCAACACAGGCAGGCCAAAGAGGACAGATAACTATTGAGTTCATGCTGTCATTTTGTCTTATTTTGGAGAGAACAGAGGAGTAAAAATTAGGTTGTCATGTCCTTCTATAGTTTTTTTCCAGAAAGTTGTAGGGATATCATGTCTTTGACATCTCTGTCTTCCCCATCAAGATTGGTTAAAACTGGCTTAGAGGCTAAATATGCATTTGGGTGCAAAGAATTGTGGACAAATGGAATAGCAGCACAGTCACATTAACCTTGTTTTCTTAGGGTATCAGGCTAAAAAGAAGGTTAAAAATGTAGAATTTCTCTGCTCTGTCTGTAACCTTGTCTGATGTCCCTTAAGAACTGTATTTCCCAATAATGGTCTTAGACATACCTTTTCTTGTAAGTCATTGTGTCTGACAAGACTAAGGGATGGCTCACAGGTTATCTACCAAAAATCCTAGAGAGCAGCCCTGTGCTAGAGCTGAATCTTCTCACAGCCACAAGCTTCTGTGACATTCAGACAGGCTTTTAATATAGGCATTTAACAGTGTACACGGTGGCATGGGCAGTCAGTGCCTAGAATTTTTGATGATTTCCCTTCTTCCTCCCTTCCTTTCCTCCCTTCCTCCTTTCTCACCTTCCCTCCCACCCTCTCTTTCTTCCCTGCAATCTAGTAAAGTGAAAAATCTTCTAGTCAGACTCATCCCAGAGGATGAAAAAAGGAAAAACAATGTCTGTTTTCTTCTCTTAGCTCTTATATAACAAGGTACAACACTAACCTGGCTGGAAAAAACAGTATATCGCCAGTATTTACTTCTCTGCCTGCTCGTTGTCCTTAATATGCTACCTTCAACTTAATTTTTAGCTCATTATATCATCTACCTCCACCTATATCATCTACACCCCATTTCAGTTATTGACAAAACATATCCCTCTTTTAGCTAAAGGTCTTACAAATATCTTCAGATCACTGGGAGCTCCACCAGTTTAGAAACATTCCTACATATTCCCACAAGAGAGATTTCACTCCTGCACTGCCTGACCCTGTCTCTCCTTCCAGATTCCTCATCCCACCTGAGCCTAACTGAGCAAGATGGGTATGGAGAACTCAGCTCTCTGCTCAGGCTGACCTGACGAAAGGTTAAATTAACTGACTTGTGGGGCAGTGAATTATTTCTATTCGAGTGTAGAAGTTATTTGGAACAGATCATAGAGCAAATTTTGACTCAAGCTTCAAGCATACACATGACCAGTCTCCCCCGACCTTTTAATTAACTCTAAAATGTCTTGACAGAATAGAAAGCCAAAAACTGAACTCTACTCCTTCATGTATTAAAATAAAATATGTGTAATTATTTGTTTCTTGACTGGTTATAATAAGTAAGAATTTTAAGTGGCTGTGCTTACGGAACAATATTTTGGGATGCTGTGCAGCAATTTTTAATTTGTGATTCATAAATATATTTGTAATACTTTATGGACATAGGAGTTTTCTCCTTTAAGCAGTTAAAGTCCCGGGTGACTGCTATTACAAGGAATTCAATTCAGGATCTTTTGCTCAAATATCAAGGAGAGAAAAGAATGCTTATAATCCACTTTTATGTTCAAAGACTTACTTCGAAGGTCAGCAGTTAGTTGGGGATATAATCACTAACATTGCAGCAGATAGGATTTCTGAAGATGGAAGACTTATAGGGCTGTCCACCCATAACAGGCTGCAGATTATAATATTTTCTGAGCCTTTTTGCTTGATTTGGTTTGGAATTCCAATGAAAAAATATCTTTTCTGGTATTTTGTATTTTGGACAGATGGTAAATATCAGAATAGGATATTTGTAGGCTACTTCTACAGAGGTTCTGAGGAAGTGAGGAAGAAAAGCAAAGCTACAAAGCAAAAACAAAATAACAAGTTGTTCCAAATACAAATGAAAAGTAATACCTATGTCACAAGTTTCACATAGTAGACACTTGGCTGGTTTTACTTTTGAAAAAAGACATTTCATGCTGGATCTGAAGAAAACGCAATATCAATAAATTAAGACTACAACTAAATAAGACTACTACAAAATAAAAATAAATCAGCTACATTAGGAGTCTTGAAAAACATGGATTTTTTAAAAAAATTCAGAGATGCTTTCATAAGGATCATAAAAAAATATTCTTTGAATATTCAAAAATGACAACTGTTAACCAAACACAGAAAGTATACATGAAGGACTGGGCTTTGTCACAACACAGAAAGTATACATGAAGGACTGGGCTTTGTCACAAACTTCTATCAAGATGAAACAAAACAAACCTACCAACCAACCAAACAAAACAGGTCAAATCTTATCTTTAAGTAGCTTATGCTGTTCAATATCATGATGCAATAGCTTCATTGTTCAGCAGAGCAGCACCTAAAAGTTTAAATCTGTCAAGGACTGTTTAGCAATAAATTCAGCATTAAAAGGAAAAGTGACACCCAGGTTTTCCTTAAAAACAGTATCTTCAAGTACTATAACTTTAAATCAGTTGAAAACAAGGCTTTGTTTCAAAGTAAGTCTTTTTGGTAGGACATGAACAAAATCATCACTGACTTATAGAGTGAAATTTGGTGTAAGCTTGGCTGTTTATTTCACTCTACACTTCCAGATGGGGGTAATAACATTTACATCAGCTGTAAAATATGTCCAACTATTACTGTGATGTTACCTAATATTATAAGCTTCTTTCAGTGCTCCAGAATAATGCCAGAAATACAAAACCTATGGGGCCAAAGTACTGACAAGAATAGGCACAGAATTTGTTGTAGACATTTAAAAATCATAGAACTTGTATGAACATAAGTACGAACGGAAGGATCTACTCAATTTAGTAAACTGAAGTTGTACTCTATTTGGTTTTGATTTCACTATTTAAATGTTGCTGTTATCTCAGATTATCCTCAGTCTTTTCTTGAGAGGTTAAGGGTTAACATGAGATCAACAGTGCTCATGCACATGTTGTTCTCATGAACAACCCTTTAAATGAGTTTATTTACCTTTGAGGTGAATTATTTTTTTTTCCTGAGAGTTTAATGCTGCTTTAGTGCTTGTCCCTAAGCAGTACTGTTCCAGCTCTTCTTTTATTTCTTCCTCAAGAAATAAACTTTGAGAACTTACTTTCCATGAGGATTCAATAAAAACAGCCTTCCTGTTGCTCTGGTCACCCACACAGCAAAAAGGAAGTTAAACTGTTTGCTGACATATCTCTTATGGTTTGGGTCTGAGCCTTTGCTCTTGAGTCTGCTGCCAGAAGTTTGACTTGTACAGACAATACTTTGTGGGTCATGACTTCACTGAAAATTGAGAGCCAAGAACTGGAGAAATGTCCTGTGTGCCATATCTGTGGTGATTAGGAAAGCATTACTGGATCCACACTTTTAAAGTTACAGCAGATGTGCTTATTTTGTGGTAACCATGCAGTGGAAGAAAGCTGTTCTCTGGCCCCTAAACCCCAGCTTAGCTAATCATAAGGAAGGTAAGCAAATGCAGTATTTTTCTCATGACATTTCATAAACACAGGGCTTCAAAATGAACGTGGATGGAAAAGCCAATAATCCCTCCATCCCTTGTCATCTGCATATAATCGTGGTTTGCCTGAACTGGATGAAAGCTCAGGATAATTATTTGGAAAGATTGGCATTGTTTAGAGAGCTAACATATCTGTATCAATTCCTGTCTTACCTATGAATTGCTTGAGAAAATACAGATGAATGTTGATACATTCACTGCTAGCAAATATGTAAGGTCCATGTGTTATCCTACATCCTGATGAGGAATTTCTATTAATATCACTGATATTTCCCCACCAGGAATTTAGCTCACAGTCAGCCCTAAGGAAGCAGAAATGGAAACATTAACCAAGATTTACATAAAGCAAGTGAGCAGCAATTAAAGATGTAGAGATTGATCACTATTTAGCCTAAAAATATCTGATTTACTCCTGTATATACTATGTGACTTTATAAACACAAAGGTAAAAGCTCCAGCAATAGTTAAGCAGTGATTCCAGGTAGAAGAAGCCATTCCGTTTTTGCTTAACTACATTACTGAAAATAACCTTCACTGAATATTCTTAGCTCAAGTCCAATACTTCATTGCTAAAGTCAAGCAGTTTATTCATCCTACTGTTATGTACATCGTTGCCTCATTCCAACACTACTCTTCTAGAATCTTCAGTAACATTAAAATAAATAGCAAAACAGTGCCATTTATTCATTCAGTTTTCAGCCTTCTGAAATAAGCAAATAAGAAAATCCATATTTTCTGCAAGAACTCATATTGTGTTTCCACATTTTTACAACTGTTTTTGTTGTTGTTGTTTTCCCCAGAAACTGATTAACTACCTTCTCAGGACACTCAGAAGTCTCAAAGTTAATATAGGACCTTAACGTTTGTTTATGTACTTAAAAATACCATTGCAGGTCCTGTGTTATTATATCTGGTCCCTGTTTCATGAAGGCAAACAAAACTCCAGAGTCCCTTTCTTGAAAAGCTTGAAACAAACAGGACAAAAAAGGCTGGAGAAGACGGAAAACTGTTATAATATCATTACTGATGAAGAAGTATCAGAGAGGAAAAGGGTGAACTGTAATAATACCTATACAGTATTGGGTCAAAAAGCCTCTTGAAGTAAGTAGGACACGGGTGTTTAAATTGCTTCTGTGCCTCAGAAGGGCTTATATTAGGGGAGCTGCACATGCTGGACTCAGACACCCTCATTTCTAGACCTGTACTTTAATCTCAGGACGAGTTTTTGTACTCTCATAGAAGCAGAGTGAATGGACGTGAACAGTGTTCAATTGCTCAAGCACTTTTGTCTATGGCCTTAGGATTTTTACCTCAAAAAAAATTTTTTTTAAAGGACCAGCTATCTTTCCTGCCAGGCTTCATGAAT
>VXAL01006647.1:90724-110878 GCA_013399475.1 Chauna torquata | reverse complement strand
CAATCCAGGCCGTACTGTGGAAGGTAAAATGGATACTATATGACAGTAGATCAACAGAAAGTCATCCATGTTACATAAGATTAAAAACCACCGCATCTTCTGTAATGCATACATGCAGGGTTTGTGTACCTCTTTCATTTGCAACATGAGTATGTCTTCTTTTCTGTGACTGATCCCCATAGCAGAATTCTTATCAAGAAGTTTATTCTGCACATATCTAATACAAGATCTTTCACCCTTCTTGCCAAAGCAAATGGCTTAAACATTTGTTCAGAAGCAGGAAAAATCTCTGTATTCACTGTTGACTACATATTGAGTTCTATCAAAATTTTTGGGAGCATTTTTCAGAAATGATTTCACTTTAAGGAGGCAGAAATGCCAGGAGAAGGAGGGGGACAACATTCAAGCCCCTGATGGACCTTTCTCAACGAGTTTTCTGCACAGTATTCTCAAAAGCTTTATGTAACCTGAATTAATTACTAAATCTATCCCCTTCATTATCTAATTAACTCATTCCACTGATTTTTTTCCCCTGTCTTTAAAAAGCTGTTCAATTACTAACATTTCAGCATCTGCTTCAGTAGTCTGATACAAGGCAGAAGGATCCGATAGTTCTTTTAACTCATTCAGACATGTGAAATTTCAGAATCTTCACATTCTCCCCCAGCATATAGTTAGCTACCCATCTGGTTGACTTTTTGATGGAAGGGTTTTCTAGTGTCAGAGAAACCATATGAGGAAAAAGGAGAGCAGTAGGAAGAGCACAACAGGACCATAAGCCATATTCCTAGGCACAAGATAAACAAGGTCAGTCTTTATGATTTGAGACAGTCAGCCAGAGGAAAAAGAAGAAAGACAGCAGTTGTAGGGTATACAAAATGGCAGTCTGAAAGGTTAGGGGTGTAAGACCTAAGCTTCTGTGACAGAGAAAAGAATGAAAAGAAAAGTTCATTCTTTCATTCATTCATGGGAGAAGAAGACAGTACAAGAAAAAGAAAGGTCTTTTGTGGTTCATGGGGGCTTCCCTTGTCTCAGGGGTTCTTCCTTTGAAAAATAAACTGTATCCAAATCTTTGCTTTGCACTCCTTTTTAGAAGTCTTTTATGCATATGGAGAGGTTTTAGAGCTGTGAAAGGATTACCTATCTTTGAAATATTGAGTTCAATAGTAAAGAATACTGGATTACTCTTTGTATTATATTCATTTCTTTCCCACTGTTCTATGTGTTATTTAGTCATTTTGACTTCCAAAATTAAAAAAGGACTTTAAAATAATTTAAAGGGCCCTGACTAGAAATACAGCTCCAAGTTAAAGTTTCTCCTTTGTGAGCTGTCGCTTTTAACTGAGCTACAGCTGGTGTTTACTGTTTTTGGAGATATT
Source organism: Chauna torquata (assembly GCA_013399475.1). NCBI lineage: Eukaryota > Metazoa > Chordata > Aves > Anseriformes > Anhimidae > Chauna > Chauna torquata. The sequence goes on along the minus strand of VXAL01006647.1, from coordinate 109,499 downwards.
TGATGGGCAGTGGTACTGATTAGTTAGCTGTCTTCACATTGGATTATTTTTGGTTTTTAAAAGGAATAGACAGAATGTTCATGGGACTTTGCTCTCAGATAGGTTCTTTATGCTCTAGAACTGCCCAAAGTTCCCCAGTTATCAGTGTCCTTGCCATATTTTTGTAAGTAACCTTCTTTTTCCTGGTAATGCTAATCTGGTAGTGATTTGAGAAGCCATTATGTCCTCACAAATTCTGCCCTTGCCTGACCATCAACCTCATGTACTTTCCCCCTCTCCAACAGCACAGCTTTCAAAGTGGTGGTGCTCCAAGTAACTGGAAGGGCTCCCCTCATCCCTCTTTCCTTTAGGCAACTGATATTATTCTCAAAAGAAGGAAGAGACAAAGAAAGCTAAGAAGAGAATGAAATAAACATAACATCTGAGGAAACAGGTCTCTTCCATTCTGTGAGCAACAAAGGAGAGCTCTTCTGATCATTTTCCCTCCCTTCTGAAAGACGAGATGCATGAAGGGCCCTTAGAAAGAGAAAAGGGGTCTCTGCAGCAGTTTATATTTCACCAGTTCCAGAGACACAGATGCTGAAAAAAAAGGCCCTAGGAATATGAAAAAGAGAAGAGGTAAAGTTGTAATGGCACAAATAATTACTGAGCAGGAAACCAGCTAGGTGAGGAAGATGGAGACAACGTATAGCATGAGTTAAATATCACGTTGCTAAATGGTAGAATAAGTGCCAAGACTAATTTTTGTGTGCACTGAAGAAAGAACCTCTGTCTCTCCTTTCTTCATTTGGATCTCAACACTCTTAAACCTTGGGTGTGTGTGTCAGGAGTTCTGACAGAAAGTCTTGGCAGCACTCTCATCCATCCTGTGGCTGCTGTCAGTCAGTGTGTGCTGGATACCAGCCTCATCACCTGTTCTGTGGCAGCTGGGGTTCTTGCATATGACCCCAAATTTCACCTGACTGGTCACCTTTACTCTTGCAACTGCAGCAATGTTAACTTTCATGCTTCCTTACAATCACAACACAGCTGTGGTATCAAGACATTACTAATGGCAACTGCTTCTGCTTAGATTGTATCAATGACCAATGTGCTTTTCTAAGGCAAAAAGAGTATCTCTGCTTTTTAACATCTTATTTCAATGTTCCTTTCAGATTTCATACACTATTTGGACAGATCAGCTGGCCTCCAGGACGGTGTAGAAAGAAAAAAAGACTGAGAGGCTTGACAGCTGCAATTACAATGATATGCCATGACTCATAGAGTTACTGAGTTCTGGTAAACTGTAAAGTATCTACTTGTGGGCACTGCTCAGGGAAGAGCATAACACAGGGTTTCAGTTGTCCCCTTCAAGCCATGTACGGCCAGGATGAGGCTAGGTGTGACTCCCTGACATTGTGCCACCAGCACCCAGAGCAGCCAAAATAACCTTTTTGCCTTTTCTGTCTTGGTATAAGAGCTTTTTGGATACATCTCTGTTACTGGATTTTACAGCAGTTCTGAGTTTCTAGATATGTTTGCACTTCTCAGCCAACTTCCATCTTGATATTGGGTTTAAGCCCCATTCCCCTCTGCACACCAAATGGAAAGGGAGTCTCATCATGCAAGCTAGATATGAGCATGCTTCAAGCAGCCACCCACAAATGCAGCCTGACATAACAGATACGTACCACTAGTAATCCGATATGACTGAAGCAGCACTGCCTCTTCTCGTCCTAGCATTAAGCCTGTTTCCTATAAAGCCTTCCTCTTACACTAGGGCAGGAGAACCCCTGTTCCTAGAGGTGTTTCTTCCATCTCTACACCCTTTTATGAATCAAGGGAATTCTCCAATGACAGACCATGAACAAGATCCCAAGCCATAATTTCCAGCATAAGAATACATTAAAAGTGATTAAACAGGACCTGATATAGAGGGAAATTATGGTAACTGATATTTTTAGAGACAAAGAGCACCCAATTCCTTAGTTCACTATAGTGTTTGCATAGGAAGCTATTCAGCTTGAGCAATAACATCAAAATGTGGTCCAAGTAGTCAAAGTAAGTGTGGTCCATGTAGAAAGTTGTGAGAGCAAGCGCACGCTTGTACCTTTTTAGTTATGTTCTTGGCAGTGGTCCTCCCACACAAATCAGGTCATCACAGGGCAGCAAAGCTCAGACAACATGAAACAGAACTCTTCAGAGCACTGTACTACGAGCAGAGATTTCTCTTTATGACAGATGATATTCTACCCACAAACAATGTGGTAGTATGGGCTGCTTGTTCCCCATGCAGGGTCCTCCTTTGTTTATCAACAGAGGTTTGGGGAACAAGATCAAGGAGAAAACTGTGCTGATGTGAGTATGAGAACTCTAACAGCTACATTCTGTAGCAGCTGGACACTTTTCCAGGACTTGTTAGGGAACTATAATAACCTTTCATTTATAACAACCTGGATAATAGTGGCCGTGGTCTAAAAGGCTGGGGAACAATACCTCGATCACAGAAGTACCTATTGTTTGAAGAAAAGAATGGTGTTGGAGTGTTCCTTTCAAATCCCAGGCAGCATTTGAACACATCATTCGCGCTCAAGCACTGTAACTAGTGTAGAAAGAAAAGGACTGTGCCACAATTATAACCACATGCTCTGAGTCATGCAGTTGCTGAGTTCTGGGAAATTATAAGGCATCCAGTTCTGGGCATTGACCAGACAAGACGACAGTGTCAAGAAAGCCCCCATTGATCACAGGGGCAGAACAAGAGAAAACAGCTGTAACAACTGAGAAAAAAGCCTTGACAGCTCAATGAAGATCTCTATGCAGTGTTCAGTAGGAGTCAAGAAAACAAGAAAATGCTGGGATTTAAAATTAGCTAAGAGTTGCAGAAGGGGATAGAATACTTCACAGTATTAGGTGCTGCCTGAATAAGGGGGGAAGGGGAGTAACTTCCCTTGTAGTCATGATATACCTGCATTTTTCAGAGGCTTCTGCATCTTCCTCCGAAGCTGACAAAAGGAGATACAGAGAGGTGATAAATGATTAGATGGACCACTGATCTGATCCAGTTGGGCAATTTCTCTGTTTCTGTCGGTTGACTGGAATCATAAAGGTAGCCTGTGACACAACCTGGTATTAAACCTTTATCTCAAGAGCCCTTGTTCAGTTCCTTTAACCACAAGACCATTCGTCATTTCCAATTTCCTCTTTCCATTTCATCTGAAAATATCAAAGGAGCATAATTTCTCCTAACATTACGGCATTCCAGTCCTGACTAAAACCAGGAAGTGAGCAGCAGGTGAATAAAAATTAGGCTGATATTTTCAAACTTCAAACAAGGCAAGGAATGGTTCTCTTAATTTAATCCAAATTGATACACTCAGCTCTGGTGATAATCTAGTCCATACCACAGCAAGCTTGCAGTCATAAGAACGAAACTGTGTTTGAATTACACTGAACCTGAAAAACACGGTCTGTCCATGACAGTGGGGGAAGTGAGATGGAGGGGTGGGGTGGTGAATAAGACTCAGTTGGCCAGGTGCTTAACAGCAGTTGGGGAAGAAAAAAAAAAAGAGGAAAAGCAAACAAAAATAAGGCATGTATAAATGGAGGTATTGAACTTAAGTCAGAGGAAATATCCAAGCTCTATGTAAGAAACTAGTGAGACCACATTTCGAATACCATGTGCTGCCCTAACCCTCTTGTATTAAAGGCTTATTATACAAATGGATTAACTGTGTTGGAGGCTAGAGACACAGATGTCACAGAGGGGTTAAAAGTACCATACAAGTTATTGAGCAAAGAGCTTGTTCAAAGACATGCAGAACATCTGAAAACAAAAAAAGTAGACTTTCAAGTCATGATTAGACTATCTGTATATGCACAAATGAAAAATAAAACTTTGGGAAATGAGAAGGAACCTGAGAGAATCGCCCCTTCTAAGCTCAAATTTTGAAATTCTTATTCAATTTTAATTCTCTGTTTATTTGGGCTCCCAGTTATCTCAGCGGTGTTCATTTGAATACGAACTAAGAACTACAGGTCAGACCACATCTTTGTGCCCAGACAGGAATCACTCTGCACAGAGTTTTTCCCTTCTTCTGTGAGGATTCAGCTACATTCACCACTCTAATTCCCCCCCAAGTTGTTAAGCACTGCTGTTGACTGATTTCCATCAAAAATCTCTCTCCTTCCCTTTAATTCTCAACACGCAATGGTACTGCATTTGGTACACCACTCCCTGGTGTGCTATGCTCCTTTTGGTTCTCATCAGCTCTTTCGGGAACTTCTTGCATTTGGTTCTTGCCTGGGGTGTGGGTGGTGAACAGAAAAGCCTTCTTTCAATCTTCCCTACACACTTCTGTGTAGGGTCTGTAAATTCAGTCTTTTAAAGTATAACACACACACACACACACACACAAAAAGATATCACCTCCCACCAAGCCCTGTCAAGTTGCTGAATCAATGTTAATATGCATCTTTCTAGCTTTCCCAATCATTCATAATAGAGGGATGAAAAAGGTATAAGCTAATCATTCTGCTATCAGTTTACTAACTAATGATTTGTAAGAAGAAGTGAAACGTTGTCCCTCTACTTTGGGAGGAAAAATCTTTTAACTCTTTACATTTGCTAAAACATATTTTAATGTCTATAAGTTGATATAATGATAGCCATAGGAAGGTTACTGTAGTGTTGTTATTTTTAACACAAGAAGCTACTTCAAGCCTCTAGTCAAAACTATATTGATCCCTTTTCCTATGAACCAAATGCCTTATTCATCTGTTCCAAGTTATTTTTTTTTTTTCTAGCCATTTGTCATTTACATAACACTGAGTAACTAGGCTTGGGAATGTCCTAAACTACAGAAAGCCTCTATAATAATTTCTGACACTGGGGATTTCATGGAGAAATCCTTATATTCATCAGCTGCAGATTCATTGCACTTTCTGTTTGGCTAGCCATTTCCTAGTGGAACACTGATATTTTATTTGGCTGGCAACAGCTTCTAGCACAGGAGAACAGTTGTATTCTTGAAACTGGCTATGGGAAAGAATTTCCTTGCTTATTTTTCCTCTGTGTGCCTGTGTGTGTATGTGTGCACATGTGTAAATGTGTGCACACACATGAATGCAGGTATTTTAATTAAATATGTTGGGCCTAAGTTCTATTTGACACATCTGTCTGACACATCTGACATTTTCTGTTCATTAAACACAAAAATCTGCCTTAGTGTACTGTGAGCATGGTTCCTCTGTGTATTTAAACCATTTCATGTATATTTTTTTCTCTCTTTTTGTGTATAAAGAGATGAACTTTCAGTCAAATAAGATACTTGATTAACATATATGGTATTCCTGTATTACTTGTTGCCTTTTATACTATCCATAAAGATTTCCATGTACAGATTGTTCTTTATATGGAAAAAAAAAATCCATGTAACTTGTCATGAATTACTTTTTCTACTGTCCTAAGATATGAGCTCCACTAAAGCAAGAACAAGTTCTCCACCTAAGACAGAAATAAAATGCCACCTAACATTTTATTTTGCTTCTATCTTTGTCCCTTTGTGTGTTTAATTATTTTCCCATCCATATAGTGTTTGTCAACAGGAAGAAGTAAGGAGAAAAACCTGTAAATAATATTCCTGAAACAAGCCTTTCCAAATATGAAAATAACATTTTATTATCCTGGGATTTTCAAAATTCATGAAAAGAAAGTGTATTACAAAACCCATCTGAAGTTGGATGTTACTACAGTAATGGATTTTTCTGTGGAATCAGGCTGTCTCTGTCCCTTCAGCAAATCTAGGCATCCTCAGGTTTGTCCTTTATGTACAGAGCGGTGCAACACAGGTGTAAAAACCAGTCATCTACTTTGAGATTTTACTGCATCTCATTTGCCTCCTTGAGTTTGTCAGCAATTTTTGCAATTGCTTCCTTCTGTTAATACATCTTGGGTCTCAAACACCTTCTTTTCTCCTTGCTCTTCTCTTTCTATTTCCTAAAGGTTTTTTTTGGAAAGATTCCTTAGAAAGAGAGTGCATAGTTTTGAGAAATTGCTTCTCCTTCTTGCAGCCATAAGCAGTAGAGGGATTCCAGCCCTCTCATAGTTTATGGAATATTTAATGAGATATGATGGGGCGGGGGGCAGGTTTCAAGCCATGATATGTGGATATATGTTTGCTTCCTTTCTATTGTTTCTTCGTCTCTGCTTCTTTTTGCTGCTTAGCTGAAAGTAGAGTCCAGTTCCATTGTACTAGTCACTCCCACAGGAGTAAAATTCACTCTGCAAATATCTTTTTCTATCCATTTAAAATGTTCTATCTCTATAGTTATCCATTTTGTTAAATATAAACATCAGAACTGTCTGGTCAGCCAGAATAAAAGGGTAAGCAAAAAGTGAATTCAATGGTTTTGATGAAAGCAAATCTTTGCACAGAACTCATCTTGCTATGTGGAAAACTCTCATGTTCAGAGCTTCAAACCCTTTCCAAGAGAAGGGTCAAAACACCACTAAAGTTTCCCCAAAACACTGGGAAAATATGACTAAAAAGTTTTGTCATAGAAATGGATCAGACGGATCTCTGAACGGATGGGTGCCAGTGACTCTCCACACGACATCCCTTCCTCCTTGCTGCTGTCAGGTGGCCAGATACATTGATAAATGATGCATGAAAGACGAAGTCTGCTTCCCAGAGTCCTTGGAAATCTTGCAAGAGTGTGTGTTTGTGTGAGTGTCTCCTCCTCCTGAGGGTCTCTTCTCCCACTCTGATTTAAAGAAATTATTAGTGATTATCCAAACTGGAGTAGTGTCCCTACTATAGTCCAATCCTAATCCCAGTCTATCTAACAGAACATTTCGCTAGAAGAGTTTAATTTTCAGTACTGCTCTCCCTCAGCAGGAACTGCCTTCTATCCAAACATTATAAATGAACCTTCTTCTGAGTCCCTAGGAAATGCACTGTATCATTCACTTCCTGTCAGATTAGCTCTCATTACTTGATATCTCCTGTGCAAAGTACAGAGGGGATTTCACCAGTTATAAACTTTCCTTATCTTCAAGTGCTTTGGACAAACTTCAGATTTCCCCTGGATCTTCATCCTTAACTTTTTCAAATTGTTTTACAGTTCAACTTTTCAGCATCCTACCTGATTTTTCCTCAGAGCTTAGTTACTTTTGGACACAAGAATTCTTTACAGTCTGAGAAAGTTAACTAAATAGGGATACCAGACTTTATTTATCATAGTAAGATACATTTAAAATTTCTCTCAAAATCCTTTTCTTTATCTAAAAATATATGCATCTAAGTTCCTGGACCATTGGTCATTGACTGGTAGATTAAAAGCTATGTTATATCATATGGTACCCACCTTCCACCTTTTCTTTCAAAAGATAGGTGCCTATCAGATAGAAAGGGCAACACACATCTTGTTGCTTAGACTGTGTGGTCTTAACTCAGCATTCACTAATGGGGCCTTACCTCACTGTTTTCAGGTAACTTTTTATTTCAGTTTCCTGAGCCATTTTGCATTCCTACACACATCCTTCTGCTGCATAAAATTAATGATGTGGCAGAAAGATTTAACGAGGAAGGAAAACACTGTCTCCTGATTCTTTGAATCTGGGGGTACTTAGAAGGCTCGGTATATCTCATATATCTCATATTTACATCAAAATGAAAGAAAGGGAAGTCCTGGGAAAATGAATGTGTTGTAGAGCAATGTTTTACTTCTGTGCTAGCGCAAAAATTCTCAGGACTGGAGGTTACATAGAGATGGCAAGAAGCATCTTCATATTCACTACAGTCTGAGTAGTTTCTATTTTCTCTCTCCACTACTTCCATGTTATTGTCATTATCCCTTCCGCAGCTTTTCATATCTTCAGTTCCTTTCTTTGTCTCCCTTATACACATGCTTTGCTCTAGAAAGCTTACAAGTTATACAGAGGCAGTTGCTTGGACTTAATCTTGGACATCCAGTGAACTAAACATTATCATAGGAGGCTTACTTGAAGTGGAGTAGCAGAAGAAAAGAGAGAAAAGGCAAACTGTCTACTTAGATTGCCTTACTAACAGTTTTCAGGTGTCCTCTCAGATCAGATCAGGTGATTCACCACTGCCCCAGTACCACATAATTTCTTCCTACAAAGAATTGTAGGATGCAGCCCAAGACACGACAGCATTGAGATTATTTGCTAGGTTTACCAATAAATAAATAAATAAATAAATAAATACAGCCTTTATAGGAATAAAATGAGGAAAATATTATCTGCAGTGCAGGTTTAATGCATGTATAGCAAAATAGTTTCGCTTAGCATCTATTTACTGATCTTTCTGTTGATATTATAAAATTATAGTGCTTGAAAACATAAAGAGTTATTCTAGCAGTCTGGATTCAGTGATGCACTGTATATTTGCTGAGCACAGTTCAGGTGTGTAGGCCCCCGTAGGTAATGGTTGTGGTACCTGAGACCAGTAGCAGCTCAGTGCAGCTATGTGGGTGCTCTCTCATATGCCAGCTGCCTTGAGAACTGGTACACTAGCAGGGAGCAAGCAGGCTGCGGTAGTAACACTCCAGCCGTGCACTTCTCTACTCTCCTGCCCTCCCTCCCAGCTGCTGCTTTTATCTGGGATGTTAGGGAGACCAGCAGGGAAGTCACCTGGACAGTCACCCAGACATACCTATGGTCTTCTCCAGACTAGGGCAATCCTGAGAGGAGAATCTGATAGAGTGTGTCTTTCATAGATAAATAAGATAGATAAATATTTCAATTCTGGCCCTAGAATACTTTTTCTCCCCACCTCCTTTTGTACCTTTCTCCTTTCCTACCTCTTTCCTCTCCTTTCTGTGTCTCACTCTTCTAAGATCTATTTAATTATGCCCATAGAAAAGAAAATGCTGATATCAAAAGAGCAATTCCCTCTTTTGATTTCCAATTCATTTTCCCTTCTCATTCAAGAGAATAGAAATATACAAAGTAATTTGGTATATAAAATGATTCCCCATAATTTTAATCCTTTTAAAGTGCTTGTGGAGATTATCACGGTTTGATTTATTTTGACAAGGGGTGGTAAAAATTGTAAGAACAATAGTCTACTAAAAATGTTTTAAGAGCCTGTTGCTGTGTTACGGGAATGAACATTTCAGGTGTTCCATGGGTTTGGGGGATGATTTCCTAATACAGCTAAGTGAATTACAGTAACACAAGGACATGCGTTCACAATAAGTAGAAATGGACACCTTTTTGCTATTATGTGAAGAATTTTTCCAGCAGTGAGGTTATCACCATTTTTTTTCATTTTTCCATTCCGTGTCTTTATTTTATTGCATTTTCTTTTGATTTTCACAGGTCAGGCAACTAGATGTCTGAGCTACAAGGGAAATCCCAGAAATGCCCAAATTCTTAAGACATGGAGACTGCCCTAGCAAGGGTTTGGGCTGTGCCATAATATCCAACAAGTAACCTGTTCCCTAGGCAGAACCACAGAACCAGAGACAGAGCCTGCCCCTGTGCTCCTACGTGTCCTATACCACCTCCTCTGTTTCCTGAGTTCTTTCATCTTGTGTGCTGAGGTTGTGCCTGAACTCTGTTTTGGGCTGTGTCTAGTAGCTTAGCCCCTAAAATGATCGAACATGGTGACTGTGAGGGCTGGAATGACAACAAATCAAGTCCTCAGTAGTGTGTGTGCAGTCTCACAGAGAGACACATTCAAAAGGGCCCTGTCCCTCTCTCCTTCCACCACTACAGCCAAACACTTGTTTTTCCCCGCATGAAGTGGCCTCCATCACCCAGCTGTTACCTGACCCCAGTGCCTATGGTCTTACGTTGGAAGAGAAGAAAAATGAAAGATAAGAAGATTATCTTTCTAAAGACAATAATTCCACCATACACACTGAAACCATCTTAGCTTAGGTGCAATATCATCCCATTGCGAGAAAACATTAAAAATTAAACAGGACTTTTCCATGACGTGCATGTTCCATTGTATTGTGTTTATGTTTGTAACTTTGGATCAAAATTACGGTCATTGATGATACTTCTTGTTATCTGTGATGGGTAATATATGCCATTCAGATTAAACCAGAGCTTTTATAAAATGGGATTTCTAGACAACTGAACCTCCAAGAAAGCAAATACTGGAGATACCACTGGAGGACCTTAACTTTGTGAAGTGTGTAACATATAGAATTCAGACAGCAATTGGCTGCTGACATAAGATATTTTTTAAGTAATAAATCTAAATTTCAAACTGTTTCAAAGAAATAGTGATCTTTACAATTACATTAAAACAGCAGAAAAAAAAAAAAATGAAAAGAGGAAGAGGGTGAATAACAGAGCAGGCAAATGACTGATCTTCCTGTGTGGTTTTCACTTGAGCACAAGAAGAATGATTACATCCCTACAGCAGTCTTCAAAGTGTTGGAGTCAGAGAGTGGAATAGGAAATGAACTGCAGTTCAGTGACCCTCTGTGGCCTGAACAGTGGGAGCTGGTAAGCACAGAATTTCCACTTTATTCACTTTTCTTTTTTTCAAGCCCCGTCAGTAGAAGGCCTTCCCCCACACACTCTTTTGCATCATTACTGTAACCTGAAAAGAACTAACCGTGGTAGATCTATCTATGTATAGGTGGATATAATCCGTATAGGTATAGGTTTCCATGCAGTACAAGCACACAGGTTTATTATACGTGTGTATTGTATAACAATGAATAACTACAGTTTTCCTGAAGAAGCCTGCTTTTCAATCTGAAATAGAATACATACTGTACTGTGCAATTTTCCTTATGTTTCATTAAGGATAAAACCATGAGTTGGTCACCTAGGTCTGCTTGAAGAATAAAGTACAGCTTTCGGCCTGGTCTGTAATTTTCTCTGTAATGGAGGTGCTTCCTTTGTCACAACACGTTGGCAGAATGGCCTAGCTTCCAGCCTCCAGGAAAGGAAAAACAAAAACAAAAACAAAAAAAACCCTCGTAACTATAGCCAGTGTGATGTCACTTAAGAGATTCTCGACCTTGTCATCATCTATTCTCATTCTATATATAAAAGGTGTAACCTAATGTTTAATAAAAGGTTTAATGCATGTCACATAGTTGTCTATAAAATTACACCTATGCAATGGCATGATAAAGTTACATATAAACATACCCAGGAAGTAAACCTGCAAGATGTTATAGTGTATATATCCTTGTAGGCAAGTCAAAAGGCTATTGATGATCCAAGTGAGACGGGTTTTTTTGTTTGTTTGTTTGCTTGCTTGCTTTTTGTTTTGTAAGTGGGAATCTCTTCATCTTTGAAAGAAGGGAGTTCCAGATTTTTTGGTGTGTTTATTTTAAGAAAGAAGTACCTCCTCAATCACACCCATATTTACCAAACTATTTACAGAGGTTCAGAAGCAGCTCAGATAAAATTATCCTAAAAGTGCTTAGGGAAATAGAGGATTGAAGGAACTGTATCTTTTTTTCCTGTAGATTAGGATGGTCAATTTTCCTTTCATTCAGAAGATATGACTGGATGAATCACTGAAGACTGTCACAGAAAAATTAGAAGTCAAAGCCAGTAGTCTTACTTCTTTCTTTCTTTCTGGTTTGAAGCTATCCCTGACCCTCAAAATTCCCTTGGAACCTCTTTTCTCTGCAGCTTCAGTACTGGATGATGCAACTTGGGCTCTCAGAATGGGAAAGAAGGTGAATAGGGTTTTGGTTGGTTGGTTGGTTGTTTTTTTTGTTGTTTTGTTTTGTTTTGTTTTTTTGCCAGCATAACAAAAGTGAAAAGAGTGAGGATCTTGTTAAATAAAGGGCCATGAAGTATGCTTCCAGACAAATCTAAACTAGCATTAACACTGTAGTGTGAAAGAGGTAGGATGCACTGTTCTTACTGCCTGTTAAGCTGTTGTTAGTGTAATTTTTCTTTATCATGACTAAGGACTACAAGGCAATAAGATCTATTTTAGTCACTCTTTTTATAGCAAAATTTATCTTCAAAAAAACTTCACAGCTTCTCTTGATCGTATTGTGAAATGTGAGCCAAAAAACTCCAAAGCTAATATCCCTTAATTTTTTTTTACAAAATCTTTCTGAAATATGAAAAGAAAAATCATTGTTTTATATACCTATCAGAATTTTCTTGAAGTCTTACATGTTTTTACAATGTTCTGAAGTTACACTTTTCTTCCTACTATTCCATTTTTATTTGAAAAGACTAGATACATATTTGAAAAGAGACATGCAAAGAACATGAAATTTCGGTCTAGCAGTCTGTGTTTTTGGAAACTCATTTTTTTAATTGAAGGTTTGTCTATTTTCATATGGTTTTCACTTTAAATCCTCTGTAGTTTTACAAAAGAGTCTAACTCTTCATTCTTCTTACATTCTAAATCTGCATTTTACAAAAGAAATGCCTAATATAGTACTCCTGAGAGCCCAACAAAGAAACTCCTAAATGAATAATTAAGAGGTGAATTAATGTTTTTATGATTCAAAATCTGGGAATATAAATGGAGGGATGTTGCGTCATCATGTGGGCTGCAAACAGAATAAAGGGTTATGTTAAATGAACACTGAAAATAGAAACTTTGCCTTTTCCTCTACAGTTCCTTGTTGAAGCCAACCTCTTGATAATTACTCTTGACTGTTTCCAAATCCCGGCACACGAGCTGTTTTTTCCTCAGCCAAGGAATCCTAATTCACTTCTGTCATAATTAAATAATCAGACCTTCTCCCTGGACTCACCTTTTCCCAGACCTGTTGTTACTATTGAAACTTGTCCACTTCACCCTTGACAACTGTGTCGTAAGAAAATCCCTAGGTCTTACATAGCTTACTTATATTTATATGTGAGAAGAGTAATTCAGTCCCTCCCCATGTGTTGTGATCAAGGCCTTAGATCATTCCTTGCACTAGACTCACACTGCATCTGAAATGATCTTCAAGGACTCCTGCTGGCTTCAAAGAAACAGATTTTGTTTATCATTTTAGCAGAGCAGCTTTACTAAAGAACAGCTCTGCAGCTTTGGAGCATGGTACTCTTTAAAATAAGTGGAAAATGTAGAAACTGTGTCCTTGCTTCATAAATTTCATTCTGTCTGAACTCCTGATGTGTGTTCACACCAGTGGGTTCTGTCTGTTATTCTTGCATATCCAAATGCTCCAGCTGATAGGGTCTTTTTATATGCAGTTTCCCACGTGGAAATACCACCCATTCAAAACACTAGTTCCACATATCACTGAGCACACATTTTATGTAACAGAGATGGCCACATTATTACACCTGATGTTCATGAGGAGAAATAAGATCCTGTGTCTCTGAGGTTGAAAGGACTTCATCTGATCAGCAGGGAGCATAGGTTATCCTAAATAGCAAGAAAAATAACATTTTACTCTCTTGGAGTTGACCTTAAAAAATTCTGAGAAGTGATACCAATTTGTAGTGATGGAGGGGGTTGTAGTTTGCTCCACGGGAACTCCATTCCGGCAGTCTTCAGAGTGCTTTAACAACAAGACCAGAGCCTATATGCAGCATTGTCTCTGCACCACCTAACGCAAAGAGTTGGTCTTCGTGAGATATAGGGTGGCAAGTTTATTTCTTCTTTATATATGACATGCTCACAGAAGATTCATCTCCCACTTGACCACTCACAACACAGGAACATCAGGGCTCTGTCCCTAATATAGCACATATATTCTTTGCGTCTAACACCTGCACTCTTCCTCAGCTTTTCTTTGGATAGGCCAGCTATACATTTTAGGAATCTAGGAATCTCCCTCATCTTTACAGCAATGAGGGTGTCTGTTCTTAATTTCACCACCGCTTTGTTGCAAGTTCTTCTCATCCTTTAGTCCTGACTCTAGTAAAGGGCTTTGGGCCACTGCCTTATCAGGCACATCTTTCTTGCTTTCCGATGGGGGGGCCCACGTCAAACACCTCTGTTTTTGGCTTACTGGTGTCTTCATTTGGCTGTGGCCTCTGCCAGTGTGTTTGACCTGTGATTCAAACTCATCTAGTTCAGGTGCATAGCATGTGTCCATTACAGATTCCTCTGCTGAGCTGTCTCTGGACTAGTGCCTCACTAGATCCTTCTGCTGGTTTCTGTTCCTTTAATTTGTATGGAAGAAGTACCATTTTCACAAGCAGGGAAATGCACAGGGAATTATGCCTGTGGTAGGTAGGTGGTTCTGATCTGTCCTTACAGGAAGAAGACCCATGAGCAAGGTTTGTGATGTTGCACGTGTACCATGTAAAACCAGCTGTGGAGCACTTTATGACATTTCTTTAAGAAGGGCTGCATTATGTGTAAAGCTGGCCATAAACAAACACCACCTGTAGTCCTGCACAAGGCCCCAGGCTTCCTCATTGCTTAGCGTGTGAAAGGATTTCACATTTTACAACAATGCCACAACACATAGGACTTCATTACAATGAAATGGTGTGGCTTTCAGGGACTTTCTCCTAACCCCCAGCCCTGCTGCATGTTTTTCTTCTCCAGCACACACTCCTTGGTAATACTGCTGAAAGCACTCCATTTGCCAATGTCAGCCCTGCTTCTATCTTTAAAATAGTCTTACAATTTCTTCAATCTTTTTTTTTTTTTTCCCTCCAAGGAAAAAAGAAACAAAGCAAATTTTCTTTTCAAGAAAGAAACTAAGTGAAACTGATTGAACCTGGCAAACTGGTGTTTTTATCAAACTTTTCCATTCTGAATTAGCAGGCCTAATTTATCCTAATTAGATGGCATGATGACATACACATGCAACTCTTTTTTGTCCAGTTGCACCAAATTGCACCATAAATACTACAGACAACTTTCTGCTTTGGGTATGAATTCATAACTTCTTCTTCCCCTTCTCATTATCTCCTCACCACTCTGAAAGGATGCCTAACATTGAAAGTGACATTTGCAAGTGGAAGTGCTGCTGTGGCTGTGGAGCTAGTAGCGCCCCCTGTTACAAGGTAGCAGACTGCATCACCACAAATTACCATTGCAAACATGCCTGGCTGGGTGTAAGTGTAGAGTAGGGACACAAAGACAAGGCTGACCAAACAGCCCTTCCCTCCTGCCTGTTGCTTTGGGGAAGGACTGGAGTGAATTCAGGATGGAGCATTTCCCACTCTTTCTGCTGGCACAAGCAGAGCCAGTGCCTCTGCAAAGCCAGCCCTTGCCTGCAAGCAGCTGCCAGAAATGCAGAGGAAAAGAAATTCTTAACTGATGAATCAGGGACTGGTGCTCAGGAGCACTGGGATATTTTTGTGTCTGATTGTGGGTTTTTGTTGTTGTTGTTGTTGTTGTTGCTAAATAACCCAATGGTTTGTCTGTACTGATCAAGGTGTTGAAACATTGACTGTTGAATTGCTGCTACCCCAAAGTTAAGAGGTGGGAGTGGGAGTTCAGAACACATTAACAGGCCCACATAAAAGACAATTACAGAGGAGATTTTGTGGGTAGAAGTGTGGCTACCAAGATAAAAGCTTTAAAATATTCAGAGGCCTTTTTTTTTTTTTTTTTTTTTTTTTCACCTATAATTGGAAATTTTGCCTCTTAAAANTTTTTTTTTTTCCCCTATTAGTGGAACTTTTGCCTCTGTAAACACAATTTATTAACATATGTTGCTGCTCAGTCTGAAATACCCTCTTTCAGTTCTGGCTGAAAAAAAGTGCTGTGCCTAACACTGCTGCAAAAATAAATAAACCATAAAATAAAATAAAATAATGAAGATAGGTTCTGAACCTAGGACTCCCATTTTCAGGAGCAATATGAGTAAGCCTGTTTTCTAATACAGAACACCTTCCCTGTAATACAGCCCCAATGGGCAGATTTGTGTCCTGAAGAGTAGTACAGATCCTCAGATCTGTATTTGTGAGAAATGAAGGTTACTGTCTGCATACTCTGTACAGGCAAATGGGCCTTTGCAGCGCACTGGCAATAAAAATGGAAGAAGAGTCAGAAATACTCACATATAAGACAAAGTGCTCATTTTATGAAAAATGTGAAATGATGTCCCTAATTGTCATGCAACACCAAAAAAAAAAAAAAAAGAACAATTACTCACAAATTACACTGTGTATTCAGAAATCAAAAATAAATGCGTATATACATTCAGAAACACATGGCTTCAAATCAGCACATAGTTGATTTGGAATCAAATACAGCTTAGCTGATCTCATGTAGTTGTCTCCTTTAGGGTGATCTGATGCATCCTCTAGGCTGCATTGACTATATTGAGAGCTTAGACACCTACCTATCACACACACATCAATATGTAAACACCTAAGTCTGGGTATTTTTACCTGGAGTTGAAATCTACCTCTCCTGTTTATATAAATTATGATTCTATATAGTTATACAGAGAGCACCTGTCAAGTGAAAGATTTGAAGTCATGGTATGAATCTTTAAGCCAGTTTAAGCAGATGTGCTCAGGGACAAGGATACATCTGCTGCCTGAGAAGCACTGTTGTAGCACACCATCAGCCCGTGACCTGCCTGTTGCAAGCACTGCCACTGCATTTCTCTTACTGAGCTCAAGCTCCTACTGAAGATTTACAAAGAACTCCCATTTAAACACCTGCATGGCAGCTGAGCCCCACAGAGCTTAGTTTCTGGTGGTGATTATTAACTTCCTCAGGATTTAATTGGTAAATCATAAGTAAAGGTAACTACTGAAAATAAGGAATGACCAGTAAAAATAGTTTTACTGCAGTATGCATTATTTCATGTAAGCTTACACTGACAAACTGACTGCCTAGTGGCTCAGGACATAGTTGCATTCCTTCAATATCTTTGCACCCTTTTCTTTTGCTTGTTACACCATGAACTTGTTTTTGTTAGTGTTTCCATCTGATAAGACCATCTTAGTCTTTCAATATTAGCCTGGTGACGCAAAAAAGGGGGAGGGATTTATGTGGAAATAATACACACTAAAAGCGGGTTCGTGCAGTTTAAACAGGACATGCTGGAGCTAGTTGCCATCATCCTAGCTTGAATTAACTGTTGGCTAGATGCTTCTTAAGATATTATGGGAATGGAGTACTGGAGAGGCTGAATAAGAGAGACACCATATTAAAAATAAGGAAAAAACATGCAAATTCAAGGCATTGGTGGGCTCATAGGGAACAATTTTAAATTAATAATAATAATAATAAGGCCTGTTGCTTTAAATAAGTAAAAGGAAACTTCATTATTTTCAAAACAGTTACATACCTAAAATTGTTCTCCATTTATTATGTGTAAATTAAATTACAGTATATACATAAGATATAATAATATATGGGGATATCCAGCACAGAACTCTTGTAATATTTTGAAATACGATTAAATAAACAACTCAAAAAATTTTCCTGCTCTTTTTACATCACTTGACCTCTGCTGATTTCTATAGCTGGATGCGTGATTTGCACCATCAAAATTACAGGTGAAATTGTAGCATTTTACCTAAATTCTTTAATGTCACTTTTATTGCATCTTCTGTCTTCTGAGTCTACTGCTGGATGAATTGCCCTCCATCTAAGCAGTATATTTACAGATTGTGTATGAACTCTCCCCTTAATAAGATACCCAATTTTTCCTTCCTGACTTTGACCTAGTTAGATAAACAGAGGAGGTACTGGGGACTTATTAGTTTTCTTGGTGTAATTCTTACTGAAATCTCCTCAGCAAAGACACGGCACTGACATGCACTATCAGCCAAGGGCTCTTCTCAAGTGGTGCTCTGCAGATGGGAAGGCAGAAGCTCACCCAAGGACCATCCTCTATGAATACCTTTTCACATCTCATGTATTACAAATTACGTATTTGTAATTCCAGCTCCTACTCTTAGAGGGACCTCTCTCTGGCACATAGAGAGTGGCTGGCACTTACAACAGAGGGAGAGAAAAGTTACCTTAGTGGTGGAAACCACAGTCAGATTTAATTGAAACCAGCTTATAAGTTGAAATGTTATTATGCAACAGATGAACAGATACATGTAGACAGACACTTGTCCATTTGTATATGAGGTATACCTGTTCAGGCCTCTTTTTCCTAGGAGACAGAGCATACTTACTCTTTGAGATTCGTAAATTGGACTCACCATGAGGACACCTTCTTTATCAAATTGCTAAAACAGGAAGAACAGGTTATATGAGAAACAGTTTTGCAGAGGACAAATTTGAAAGACTATCTATCTCGACTCTTCCAAAACATCAAAACACCAGAAGCCTCAAAAATGTATATGAATATCAGGAATCTGGAGAAATTTAACCAGCCCAGATATTGTAAGAGAAAAGGAATGAATGTTGTGTTACAGTATTAGGTAAGTGTTCTTTCTTGCAAATAAGAAAGCTACCTTGTTGGGAAATGGTAATCACAGAATCACAGAATCACAGAATCACAGAATGGGTAGGGTTGGAAGGGACCTCTGAAGATCATCTAGTTCAAACCCCCTGCCGAGCAGGATCACCTAGAGCACGTTGCACAGGATGGCATCCAGGCGGGCTTTGAATATCTCCAGAGAAGGAGACTCCACAACCTCTCTGGGCAGCCTGTTCCAGTGCTCTGTCACCCTCACAGTAAAGAAGTGCCCCCTCATGTTGAGCCGGAACCTCCTGTGTTTCAATTTGTGCCCATTGCCTCTCGTCCTGTCGCTGGGCACAACTGAGAAGAGACCAGCTCCATCCTCTCGACACCCTCCCCTTAGATGTTTGTATACATTAATGAGGTCTCCCCTCAGTCTTCTCTTTTCCAGGCTAAAAAGGCCCAGCTCTTTCAGCCTGTCCTCATACGACAGGTGCTCCAATCCTCTAATCATTCTAGTAGTCCTCCTCTG
>VXAL01006647.1:79466-90592 GCA_013399475.1 Chauna torquata | reverse complement strand
TGTTGAACTTCATGAGGTTCCTCTTGGCCCAACCCTCCAGCCTGTCGAGGTCCCTCTGAATGGCAACACAGCCCTCTGGGGTATCAGCCACTCCTCTGAGCTTTGTGTTGTCAGCAAATTTGCTGAGGGTACACTCCGTTCCATTGTCCAGGTCATTGATGAGTAGGTTAAACAGCACTGGACCCAGTACTGACCCCTGGGGGACACAGCTAGCTAATAACTTTGGATATTTTGTACTTACTTTACAACAGTCCATGTATGCCCTATTACAATACTGAGCATTCTCAAAGACCCACCCTGAAACGAAAGAGATTCCAAATAGACAAGCAAACTTTACAACAGCTGATCTGTAAAGCATATGTAATTGAGATCCTCTAATGTCACCCTACAGATTTTCTCTTGTCTCTTGGGCTTCAGACTGTGAGACTGTGCTGTGGAAGAGCAGAAGTGTGTAGACGTGAGATGTGAGATGTGAGATGTGCAGAAAGCACTCTGTCTCAGCTCTGTTAATCATGGGACACTTGTATCTGGAAGAGTGATACTTACCTTCCTAGTTTCTGAGGTTATATGACAATGTTTGCTTTTGTAGTCTCTAAGGGGCGCAGTCTTTCATATCTACAATAGTCAACTACAAACGTAAGTTGAGAAAAGCTAAGTTTTGTCAACAAAATATGGAAAACTGATTGTTAATGGTGTGGAAATATAAAGGTAAAGCTGCACAGACCATCCTGGCTTACATTCTGTTATTGAGAGATGCTGAGCTGAAGATCACTGAATGGAAGTAAACATCCTCCGCTGGCTTAAAACTCTGCTGAACAGTAGGAGCTGAGGCAGAAAAAGCCTGTATTTTCTTTCTGAACTTCCTTTATTTTTTCCTCCCATTGAATTTAATGGCAAAATCTCCACTGAAATACCTATTACTGAGTTCAGGTATTACACCTCTATCTGAACTGTACCTTTTCTTATAGTAGAAGAAGTTAAATTAGTCTGGGGTCTTTTCTAGAGACTGTGGCACAGTGGCTTGCACTGACTGGAACTTTTTCATAGAAAATGCTATCAAAAAATCTTAACAGGTTTGTCCCTTTTGAATGAATAAACTGGTAACAAAAGGGTGATGGAAAAATAGAATTTTGCTTTTTAAAAAATCCTTTTCAATTCACATTATTTATCAGAGTGCTGGGATTACTCTGCAGTACTTTTTTTTTTTTTTTTTTTTCCTTTTGGTCAGTGCTGTGGGGATTACACAGTGGCAAGTGTTTGGATAGTGCAAGAGGTCTCCTTGTTTAGGTGATTTTATCACATTCTGTAGTACTAGTTTGAAACAGGAATTCCTCTAGCTATAATAACTCCGGCTGTTTTGGCATGGTATAGAATTCACGTGCTTGGGATTTAGCAGTATCTGTTTCATTTCCTTTCAAAAATCACCCATGAAAAATGCTTTTCTTGCAAAATCAGACAGACTGCTCAAATTCCACTGAATGTTGCTCATTATACACTGCCATCACAGGTATGGTGCAAGGGAAGGCTAAATATCACACTTACCAGCACTTTGACAGCACATGGCAGTGTGAAATGTAACAATGTACTTTTCTAGGTTGTGAACACTAGTTACCCTGGGCCAATTTACAAATAACATGGCTAAAAATCTAATTGCCCACTGAGAAAGCTTCTTGCATATTCACTCCATCCAAAGCTAATCACTGTGCAGAACTTTTTTTCTCTTTTGAAACTTGTCTTCCTCTTAGCAAGAAGGCAAGGCACTGTGCAGCAACCGCTTACGGGAGATTACAGCAGCAGTCGTCTGTACAGGCTTCTCTCACCCTTTCTGCCTAAAACTTGGGGAGCAAGGAACAGAGTGGTCTGACCACTGCAGCACTGATAAAGAAGTAATGTAGTGGGATCCTTGACTTTAGGCCGAGGCTTCCCAATTTTCTTAAGCATTGACCACTGCTACATGTCAAAGTTTCTTATGAATCACCACGCATCATCATTGACCTATTGCCCTTGTCATTGACAATGTTGTACACATCCTTACCATGACTACACGTCTTTAACCTGTTTTTCTGCTTATTGCAACACATTTTAAAACAAAATTAAAATAAAAAGATTGGTCTGTCTAAAACCTTGGAGCACGGGCTGGATAGACACAGTTTACACCAAAACTCGGTCAGTTGCTGAGAAGTATTATACAGTATTTTTATACTCATGAATAATAAAAATGGTGGTAATTTATAACTCTCCATGTATCCCAATATTTTCATATATGTCATGCTCACAGGGACTGTACTATGGTATCAAGAAGGACAGAAGAATGCTCTCAAAACACATTTCCACATGTTGGACGGTGAGTTTACTCACCCAAGCTACATTTTTGTTTGATTTTGTGATACTTCGGATTGGTATTGGCCCTTTTATGATGTCAGATCCTGATGTATGGTCACTCCCAGTCCAGCTTTTAAACATAAAATCAGCCTATTTCATGATAGCATCTGCTTTGAGTCTACTGCCTGTCTCTTTTCTCCTTCCTTCAAAACAAATGAGCCCTGTAGTTACTGTATGAGAATTCTCCTTTTTGTTTCAAACTAATAAAATTCTGCTATTCAACATCAAATCAGACATGGCATTTTAGAGACGGCTTTAACTCTCTTTGTATGCAAGGAAGATCCTTCAACTTTAAAACAGAGAATAGCTCTTAGAAAACATTGAAAATTTTGTTAGTTTCAAAATAATAAATTACACTGTGTACTGCAAACATTGATTTGCAAATGAAAAAACACAGGTGAGTAAATAATGAGTCTGATTAAGATTTTGTTTGTTTCTTTTAATTACTGCCCTTTAAATCGCTGTTAAGCAATTACTGTTACTATGTGGTTTATACTATTGCATGGGATTAATTCATTGATATTTTCATGATAGCACATTATATTTTTATTGTGTAAGGATTAAGCCACCATTCAGTTACTGAATTGGAAGCTGGAGTTTTGCATTAATGTGAGGTACTTAGTTAAAAATAGTAGAATGTACATATATTTGAAGTTAGCGCATATAAAGAAGTGAATTCTAGTGACTTAGTATTATTTGAAACACTCATGAAAATATATTGAAAAATTTGTATTCCAAGATTCTTGTGTTACATATTTTGCAGGGTTAAATCTCTAGGTTAGGAAAAATGGAGTGTCATTCTTTTGTTAAGAAAAATTTCATAGTGCCAGAACATTCTTTAGCTTATTGGACATTGGAAGAAGGAGGAGGGGGGAACAGGGAGGGTGAGTTGTTCTTTTTGCAATTGTCAAAGCATGAAAAAAGAAGATTAAAAATAGTGATGTTTATCAAACAAGGTCCAAATAAAGACATCACCCCTAAAACTGTGTGGTGGAAGTTATAAATGGAGCGTTTTAATTCAGGCTCATCTATAATCAACAGAAATTTTAATAGCCCATTCTCAAAATGCAGATTTTTATAGTAAAAGAATACTTAATGAAATGTTGGTGGAGGGTTGTTTTTTTTTTGTTTGTTTGTTTTTGTTTTTTTTCCCTGATGCTGTTATTAAATTACTTTTCTAGGATTTTAGGAATGGTAATAATTATTAATTCATACATGTATTTTTGCAGGATTACTCTTTCAGTAAAAAAGAAATATCCCTTTTTGTGACTTACCGTTGGTACTATGGTGAAATCCTAAAATGTCCACATCAAGAACACAAGCTCATTAACATTAGCCAGCCTGAAAATGAATAACAAAAAAGCAGGCCTTGCCCCAGGATGAGTTCTATCTGCAAGTTCACCACTAAGCATTTGTAGCATTGCACAGCAAAGATTCTCTTCTGTTGTTGTACTCCAGTGCTACTTCATTTTATGGGAAGACGTATATTTATTTACTTGGGCTTTCATGCTGAGACCAGTTTTATATGCACAAAGCCCTGCACACCCATGGAGATCAAATGATATTAGTGAAACTCTACAGTGGTTAAGCAAAGACTCAGATAAAGCACTGCTGAAGTGAGTAAGGTTATATACAAAAGCAGGATCCTGCTTATCATGACCCTTTTTATTCAAAATCTACCTTGGGAATTGCAACAATTAGTTAATAATCTCTCCTTGGCATTCATTCAGTGAACTAAAATAGCCAGTGTTCAGCAGAAACTTACAGCAATAAGGCGAGATGTACCCTTATATGTACCTGGTTAGAAGGTTGACTGTAAAACCATTATATTAATCAAAAACATATTTTATTCATCATTTGTGAACAGGGCAGCAGTCAGACAGTAGCATCAAATGTGAAAGCATCTGTAAATGGTGTGAGATGGAACTCCTCATCTTAGACTGACAGCCCCAGGCCCAGCACTCTCATGAGAGTTGTTCAGGACGCAGCTGAGAAGATGTGGGGAGGTAGAATGAGGCTCTTCCTGACCACACCCAAATCCTGAGAACTTTACTAGAAACCAATCTGTCTCCAAAATATTAGCTGTGCCCTCTTGATAGGCACTAACACTAGGTCTTTGCTTGAAGTGGTCAATAGTGCTGCTAAGGTTCTGAATTTTCAAGGCTTAAACACAGAATCATAGAATACCCTGAACTGGAAGGAACGCACAAGGATCATCGAGACCAGCTCCTGGCTCCACACAGGACCACTCAAAAATCAGATCTTATGTCTGAGAGTGTTGTCCAAATACTTGTTACGCTCCAGACTCGGTGCCGTGACCATTTCCCTGGGGAGCCTGTTCCAGTGCCAGACCACCCTCTCGGTGAAGAACCTTTTCCTGACACCAAGCCTGAACCTCCCCTGTCACAGCTTCATGCCATTCCCTCGGGTCCTGTTGCTGTCACCAGAGAGCAGAGATCAGCTCCTGCCCCTGCGCTCCCCTTGTGAGGAAGCCGCAGGCCACCATGAGGCCTCCCCTCAGTCTCCTCCTCTCTGGGCTGAACAAACCAAGTGACCTCAGCCTCTCCTCATACGTCTTCCCCTCTAGACTTCACCATCTTCGTAGCCCTCCTTTGGACACTCTCTAATAGTTTCATGTCCTTCTTACACTGTGGTGCCCAGAACCGCACACAGTACTCAAGGTGAGGCCACACCAGTGCAGAGCAAAGCAGGACAATCCCTTCCCTTGACCAGCTAGCAGTGCTGTGCTTGATGCACCCAAGGATATGGTTGGACCTTTTGGCTGCCAGGGTACGCTGATGACTAATATTCAGCTTGCCATCCACCAGAACCCCCAGATCCCTTTCTGTGGAGCTACCTCTCATCCCATTGCTCTTGCTAAACTTCACATTGTTGGTGATTTCCCAGCCCTCTAATTTGTCAAGATCTCTCTGCAAGGCCTCTCTACCCTTGAAGGAGTCAACAGATCCTCCTAATTTAGTGTCATCTGAAAACTTACTTAGTATATATTTGAGTCCTGCATACAGGTTATTTATGAAAACATTAAAAAGAGCTGGCCCTAAAATGAAGCCCTGCAGTACCCCACCACTGATGGTATCGATGTACTGATTTTACAATGCCACAGTGATTATGTACAAAACCTAGGATTCTTTATTATTATTATTATTATTATTATGCAAACAACACAGACATTAATAAAATTGAATTAGAAATATGTATTTTAAAAGCTTGTTAAAATGCAAAGTTAAGGATTGAAAAATCAGGAGATGTCAAGATTTCTGCTGTCCATAAAACACTGATTCTGTCTTTCATGCCTTAGATTTACTGTATGGTTTTTAGTTATAGAAATCATAAGACAGCCACAGATGCAGTGATCTGTTCTGAGTAGTTGAATTGTAGGCACACATACAGTCTTTTTCTAATCTAATTTGCATGTGTAATTGTGCAAATAACCTGTACTTTGCCTTATTTCTCTAAAAAAAATCTTTGCTTATTTAAAAGAGGTGCAAAAGCAGGAAAAAAAAATATTGGGACAGAATAGAACAAAGACAGAGAAACCCCAACAGATATAGTTTCAAAAATAAAAACAAACAAAAAAGATGAAAAATCAAGATTTTCTTTCCAATTTTTATATCTTAAATTAAAAGGTGATTGGGAAGAACTAGTGGAAAAACTCAGCAGTTTTTGTGGGAGAGTCTTGGACACAAAGAATTTATGCTTATCACAACTGGTATTTAAAATTGAAATGTGCCCCGAATCATAACAGAAGCTTTATTTGCAGGTAGTATACCAAAGTAGTTTTTACCAGATTGGAGCAAGAAAGAGGGCATGAAGGAATGTCCAGCCTTTTTCCATGGAGTACTGAGTCAGGGAAGGATTACAAATGGAGTTGTTGTTGCACTGTTTTGGAGCACTGTCTCAGCTGCAGGCAAGCCCAGTTCTCCCTGATTTGGAGAACCTGGTTTTCCCAAGTTGCAAGTGAAGGCCTTCCCCCATATTGGCTAGGGATCTCTCTGCTGTGTTTTGCAGCTATTCTGCTTTTGTAAGTTATCTCTCACTGTTATCACTGAGGCCCTACTCCTGTGGCTAGACTGTGCACCCCACATCATTCCTAAGGTCAAGATCTTGCTGCAATTATACCTTTAATATTGAACAATTTTGGTAAAGAAGCCAACTTCAGCATGGTCACAGCAGTATTTGGACTGAGATATTAACATGGGACGTGAAGAAAAGTAAAGAGGATTAATCCTGGGTCTTCGGTATCCTAAGTAAGTGCCCTGACCGCCTAGCAGTTTTCTCTGGCTAGGAATTCCGTTGTAGGCCTGCTGGTTTGGGTTGGTTTGCTGATCTTTTTTTTTTTTAACAAGTTCATCCTTGTGACATGCTTTGATGAGCTGAACATTTCTGATGAAAAATTGGTTCATGAAAAATATTCCTGACCAGCTATAATTAATACACAGTTTTGTATTATACTGTTTAGTGAAGTTTTTAAAGTATGGCCTTAGGGATAATCTTTTAAACAGTTTCTGTTAATTGACAATGTTATTGAGACATCTTCCTTCCACTCCAATCCTGGTAATATGTGTGAGTTATACTAATGCAGCAATTATTTAGATCACTTTTTAACATTTCCCTATTTTCTTTTTTTCAAAGGGTTTTTTAGTTAAAATGTTTTGCAATGCTTTTATGTCTCTGATTCTTTCTCAAGTAACAGGTTTTTTGTTTTGTTTTGTTTTGTTTTTGTTTTTGTTTTCATGTATTATTTGGATGAAGACATTTCAGAGTCCCTCTAGAACTATGCAGTTTGGAAAACATCCTATGCATGTAATTAGCTGGAGGCAAGCTAGCACTGCAGATTAAAAGTTTACACAAGACAACAGACAAACCAGAAGTACTTTAATTCAGACTGAAAGAGGAAAAAAAGAAAAAAAAAAAACTTTCTATAAGGCCTGAAAGACCTTTATTTAATATCTCCTCAAAAAACTAAAGTATATTATTACATACCCTGTAAACTATTGATCTCTGCTCCCTTATTATGTACTCCATTAGTATTTTGTTCTTAATACTAGGACGTTTTTCATGGATTCTCAGAAATACCTTTTAGCTTCATCAGAATTAGGCAAATGATTCATAGACGATATCAAATGAAATACAAAGAAAAAAAAAGGTGTTTCCTAGCTCTTTCTAGCTATAAAGAACTCAACCTCGGAAAATTACTTTTCTCACATATAGATAACAGGCAAGAAACATATTGACAGCATTAAAAAAAAAATAGTGAGTAAAAACATGAAGAACTACAAGATCTTACTTCAAGTCACTGTGATAGAATTCATTCATTCCTGCATGTGACTTTCAATATATCATGATTTATTTACAAGCAGGCTACATGGGAATAGCAAAGCAGTTTCACACCTAGTATTTCCTCTGACTTATATCTGTTATGCACTGTGATTTATATGTACATATACATATACACATAAGTATACATATACTTATTTGCTCAAATGGAAGTGCTTTATCTTATCTTAGTTTTTCTTTTCACACAACAATGAAATGTTAATTGTTGTGATGGTTTTGTAAAATATTCAGTGGAGTGCATGGTTTTACGTGGTACTTCAAATTTGGTAGGAACATTTGAGTTGTAAAATGGAAATATAAAAAAGATATTGTATGTTCAGCATCCTAAAGATCACATCCTAAAGAAAGATAATTCTGCATGTATAATATTCAAAGAGGTCAAAATAAACCAGAGTTTCCAGTGAGGACCATGGGACTGGATGCCTTAAAACTGCTCAACCTGAGACACCTAAAGCTTGATATCCTCTTTCAGGGTATTAGCATATATGTTATGACCTGCTGTGGTCTTCTACTGGGGGAGAAATTCTTCAAACATTTAAATGATAGCTTCATGGAAATGTTAGTTCCAGATTACATGAGAAGAGAAGTTTCTTGGTTTCTAGCTTTTTCCTTGCAATGGGAACATTCATGAAGTGACTTAAGCCAAAGCACAGACTGTGAAACATGAAATTAGATCTTTGCTCTTTATCAAAAGCAAAAAATTCCTCCTTTGTATCACTCTTCTTACTTCAGTGCCTCTATTCTCTTGCCTTCCCTTAAAACAAAAAATGTTAAATAAACCACATCAAAGCTTGGGATATGATCAGAAGACTGTCATTGCTAGCCAATCCTTCTAACCCTTCTAATGGTTACTTCATATTTTACCTGCTATATAAATGAACTTCTGAAGGTTACCCACTTAATCAAATCACTTCCTACATCTTAGTGAATGACCTTCCTTCCTTTCTTCACCTGTTTACATTTTATAAGTAGCATCCACACTGAACCTAGGGGGTTAAAATACTCAACCCGATGTTATCTTCCATAGTTAAGAGGATGGCTGTGTTTACTAATGGCAAAAATTGTTTCTCAGCTTTACCCAAATGTGCAAAACATGCAGCCTGTGTTTGCTTCTTTTCTGCATTAATTGCAGGGACCAGCTGGTCACACACTCAGCCTTGCCATCCTCCACATGTACATGTCACTGTCACAGCATCACCGGGACAGATCTCCTCTGACCTCCTGGAGCCATACTGCCAGGACAAGACCTTGTCCCCAGCTTTCCGGATGTGGACGTGGCAGAGCGGAAATAAGGCAAAATAAAGCTGGTGATGCAGTGCTGGGGAATACACTGGCCATCTCCATTCCCTAACATTTACCCCAGGATTGCTCAGGAAAGTTCTTAGAGCACTTTGCCAGCTGAGTAAGACCCCTCCTCACTCTCCTCCTTTCTCCATGTGAGCTAGGAAATACTAACATACTGTACAAAGCTCACCTCCACTGCTATAGCATCTCCAAAGCAGCCTACTGAGGCCTTCGTGTTGTCGAAAGGACATATCTTTGCCAGAGATCTCCAGGATGCCCTATTCTCACTGTTAATGTAGAGAGAAACGCTGGACAGGTTGAAAGGTACTAAATACCTCTATCACTAGTTGAGAAAGGAAAAGAATAGAAAAATTGATAATGGGAGCAGTGTTAACTGCATTGATTTTTAACAGAATTTCACAGTGCCAGAGCAGGGAAGTGACACCACATGGCCCTGTTCCCTTCTCCCAAAGCCACACACTATTTTTCTACTCCCTGACTCTTGTCTTAGTAGTTTCTCCTGATTTCTAGACATGGGATTTTCCTCCTCCTTCAGCTGCCTGTTCTGACTCTGCATGGAGCTCTTCTCCCCACTGTGCAGCTGCTCTCATTTCAGGGGGAGATGCTGCCACCAACAAGCACATTTGCCTTCGTGTGATAAGATTGCAGACGATCATTTCATTGATGCAACACAGCAAATGGAAAGAAAAGGCACAACAGTTCCTAAGATTTCCATTTCCATAAATCTTGCCTAAGGCTCCAGCTGGAGCTGTCCTAGAAGGGCCATGTACAGTAGAGTACAGTATATTCCCTGACTGCTTCTTTAGCCAAATAAATTTTGTTGATGAGTCATGTGGGCACTGCAGAGCATTTCAAAGACCCATCTGGCAGAATAAAGTCATTCGCCTTCAAAGAGTAGTGTATCTCAAAAGGTTCAGCATTTGGATTTGGTTTGAATTCTTGGATCCTTATCTGAATTCCCTGAGACTGTATAACAGGCTTTCTTGCAGAATTTCCATCATTTCAGCTTCTAGTCAATCCCCATAATAACACAAGAAAGCTTTTTCTCCTGGTATTTCTGTCAAAACCAGAAGTGCATGTCAGGAGGTGGGGAAAGAGGAAGAACCTGAACATATTTTGAGGATTCAGCTATAACACTTGCCTTCTTAGGTATTTATATTCTAATTTTAGGGGCTTAACAATACTTTCACTTAACAATATCTTCATGTATCTTATGTTTCTACTAAATTATCAAGTTAATTTCTGTTTATGTTCCTGCTTGGCAGCCATGTCTCCTAACACGGTCATCTTTAGTTTGAATGGGTTTGCAAAATGTGGCTCATAGGTCCATCAGTTCTCTTTTGCTTTAATTCTTCTAAAATATTTCTATGAAGAATGTGAAATGCAATGATTTTTCAACAAATTAGTCTTTGAAAAGATTACATTTAGTAACTTCAGCCTCAGCTGAAATCTCACTATGCTAACTTCTAGAAAGACTTAAAGCAATGGAAAAACAATTTTTTTTTTCTTCTATGGGAATATTTGTATTTTCTTATCTGCATGACTTTGGCTTTGCTGGCAAATTATTATATTTTGCCTAGGTAGATCCATGGAAAGAACACATCCAGAACATTTATTCACACTTATAAATCTGTGGATGAAATGCATACCTTTGTTTTAAATTCTTTCCATTGTCTCTGTGAATGCCTAATCTTTTTTCAATTTTTATCACTTAGCAGATTAGACCTAAGATAGAACATGCAATATCTGGAAATAAATTGCAGACTGTCTTGCATTACTTCAAGTTCATCTGGATGGCTCATTTTGTTCACAGCTGCTGATAGATAGAATCTGTTAAACCTGATTTTATGAAGCACTGAGTATCTTCTAGCTCTTACAAAGTGGAAGTATAAATGATCAGTGTTAGTTTCATAATTCTCTCTTCTTTCCCCCACAGGACTAAGTCAGTTACAATATCCAAATGTAAAGTAATATCTATTGGCTAGAAATGATAAAAAGTTAAAATTTTGAGAATGCTCTCAGGGATGGATCATGCCCAGCGTTTCTGAGGTGTTATGGTTTAACCCCTGTAGGCAGCTAAG
>VXAL01006647.1:19932-43332 GCA_013399475.1 Chauna torquata | reverse complement strand
AAAAAAAAAGCTAGAAATAGAATTAAACTTTTCAGTCTGACAGCATTTATTCCCTACACAAAACATAGCCTATGTATCTTTCAGCTATGGTGAAAATCGGACATTCATCTACTACCAGGTCTTTTTTATTCTTAGCAGAGAACTTTGGGGAGTTAACACAGAAAAAAAGAAACAGATTGCAACAATGCGGTGATCCACTGCATGAAGAGTCAAATAAAAAAAGTAGAGAGACAAATTTATTCCACATGGTTTCTTGTATATCTTTTAAAACTACTTTAATAAATGGCAAGAAAAGTGCCCCAAATGAGGGTAGGGCGCAGGTTAGCAGGAGCAGCCGAAGCAATTTCTGGAAGAGGAAAAAAAAAAATCTTTTTTACTTTTCATTCTCCTTCCCGTAACATCTCTGGAAGAACGTAGGGAAAAGTACATTGTAAAGCACACTTTGGACAGTGAATTGCAGTAGGAACATGAGACAAGGACCCCTTTTGTCAGAGTCCAGGCAAGTTGAGATGAGAAATGGTGGACGACTGGCAATACCAGAAGGTGAGCAGTGTATCTGTAATTTGTAGACAGCAAAATAATTTAATGAGGTAGAAGTGAGAACTACAAGGCTTTTAATGACCCCGGTTTGGGTAGATTCAGTCTGTTTACCTGGGTAGGTTAACTAGAAGAGCTGGAATAGACCAGAACCAAGAAGGGGGAAGACAAGGTAGGAAGAGACTTGGGATCTGCATTGAACAAGACTTTTGAGCATTCAGCAACATCCTTGATGAAGGTACAGATGATGAGATGAAAATACTATGCAGCTGGGACAACTGGTTGGTACTTGAAGTTGCTGAGGGTAATACAGGTTGTGAGAGTGTTAAAACAAAGGGATAGGAGTTGATATGGAGAGTAATGTTTCTCTATTCTCTCTGTTCTACTTCTATCAAAATTGTTTTTTTCCCGTTTTGCTAAAACTCCTGTTTTTTTTTTTATAATGGCCTTCTCTGAGCTCTTCGAGAAGCACTTCTGGTACCACAGTGTTAGGAAGATACTTGGAGAATTCATATTTTTGTTTGTGTTAGTGGCCTCTTGAAAACATGCATTGTTGTGTTAGACCACTGACATAATAATTCTTTTGGCTGGGGAGTCCTTTTGCCTTGTTGTTTCTGCTTGCACTCTCACAGGGCAAGATTAGTGCATTTGGATCACAGTGCTCCAGAGATTTCCATCTATTTCTAGTAATGCATCTGTCATGTTCCTGCTTTCTGAGTTTTTAGGTCTGAGTCAAAGTTCATTATTGTCAAAGGAAGGTTTCCTGTTCATTTTAACAGGCTTTGATCAGCATCACCAAAGGTGTTGTTGCTGACATGGAGGAAACTCATGCAGAGGAGGCTGCCACAAAGTGCTATTTGTTTGATAGCACCTCATTTTGTCTCCTTTTTTACTGAGGCAAGTTAACTGACAGGAGGAGAAGAAAAAGTATCAAAGTCCATCAATTTGCCACAGCTTCAGCTGATGGTCTGTCAAGGTGCCACAAGGAGAGTTCGCATGGCCAGAGTCTCCGCAAGGAGGGTGTCAGGGCAGGGCCTTGCAGTCAGGACCAGTCCCACCCTCAGCCATGCCAGCTCTGAGCCAGGAGGAAGGATGTTCCCTGGGCCGTGAAATGGAGGTTTGCAGTGGGCTACACAGCCTTGTGCCCATTTTCAGTATAAGCCATGGAGAGACACCTTGTTTATTATGCGTGTTGTGATGTTGCTAATGTGTATCCAGTGTCTCTAATCAATGTCATACATATCACAATAGCTCGTGAAGCAATAGAGCTGTCAATGAAGGAACTGGTAATGGACCACAATGGGAATTTTAATGCACAACAGGATCCATTACTAGAATGATAATGGCCAGGATGAAGGTGGAAGAGCAAATGTCAAATACAAATAGATGTTTACATATATTTGTATACTTATATGTAATTGTATGTATAATACTTCTAAATACTTGAGTGTATATAATATTTTTATACAGATGCATAATCTTAAAATACATGTATAATCTTACAATACTGTGTGCATTTTTTTTTTAATCCATGTTAATTAACTTTGGTCAGTGAATTTTTTTCCTGACAATGTTATGATATCATCAGTGAATATGTAAATGAGCTATGATAAGCTGTGAAGATTTTGATGGGCTTCTGAAAGATTGGTCTGGATGTCTGAGAACAGGAAAAATACTGAAGGGGGGCAATGTAGGACAAAAGCAATGTTAAAATAAAAAGTAAAACATAGCAAAGAAAATATCAAACAAAACCTGCTCTAAATAAAACACGGATGGCTGATACAAAGGCTCTGCTTTCTAATGTATATGATACATATTAGCAAACGTCTCGCTTCTGTTTTCTTTTAGTGTCCCTTATGGAGGCATCCTACTGAGAACAATACAATAATATATCTGTCCATCCATCTGTCAAGGTTCCTACACTGGCACCCATGACAGTAAAATCTGAATACTAATACTTAATATAAAATTGCAGTTTACCCACAGAAGACTATCTAATCACCACAGAAAATAAACTTTTCCATCAGAATCTCACAAATCCTGTATGATTTTAACCTTGCTCATTTCTTTTCTGTACAGTGGATTTTGTATATTGATATATTTCATATTATTTATTACATATGTTAAACATGTTTTCAAGCTGCTGTGGTGAACACATTCTTTTGGTCCTAATTGTATTAAACACATTAGATCAGGTAACACTATAGAGTCTTATTACCTTACATTTGATCTTGACACATCTCATTACCTAAGAATAGCACAACAAAGAGTTAAGTACTTAAGACATGATTCAGAAAATCCAGGTGCTGTGCAAAGTGTTACCAGACAATGCAGAGATTCTCCTTTCCCATTTAAGACCCCAGAGCTGGGACTGACAACACATGATGGGATTTCTGCAGTAGCACTGAATCTCCATACAGGTTCTGCAGTCTTCCTAGAAGATGCAGAAAAAGGCCAAAACAGACACTGGAAGTAAATCTCAGACCAATTTTAAGAGGCACCCTCTGCGAGTTGATGCTGTCTCACCAATGAAACTGAAGCTAATATACTAATTTGTGCCCTTACAGATCATACGCAATTTTCACAAGACTATGGATGTTAATTCCTTTCTCCTGGTTGAGTCCCTTCCTGGGTAATTGTAGTCCGCCCACTCAACTTCCCCTGCAGCTTCAGCTCGCCAGTGCGCTCTTCCCTCTTTCTTATCCTTGAGTGTGTGCTGATGAAAGCTGCCACTTATCATGTGGCCTCACAATTTTCACATTGATATCACCACCACATATATGGTTTAAGCACAAGTATTGTGCATGACTGCAAAGAATGTCACTTTTCTGTTTCTCCCCCCTGTCACCAAGGCAAGGACTACTAAATTTTATAAATGTTGTAAGAACTTGAATGGAAAAAAAAAAAAATCAGTATTTTACATGGAATAGTAAAACACACTAGATGTTATGGATCTCAAAACCTTACCCTTAAAGTGTGGACTGTTCTCAAGACAAACGGAGGAATATTGTCAGGTTTTGAAAGAGGAAGAAAAGCTAATGAGGACCTGAGTACAGTACATACATTCAGAATTCATTGTATTGATGCATTACTGGTTTACTAAAAACTCATTTTTTAGTTCCTGTTCACAAATTTCCACATTTCCCTGGTTGAAATTGAATTATTACAAATGCTAGCTAGCTAGCTATTTCCACTTGTGTTTTGTTCTTGTTTTGTTTTACATTTGTAAAAACTGAGAGCAAGAAAAGTCAGTAAAGGAAGCATGATGTCTTGGAAAGGCTGCTTAATTTAGTAGGGCCCATCAGGAAAAGATTGTCTAGATTAAATACAGTTCTGTCCCTAACGGAAAACTCCAAAGTCAGTTTGTTAGCAATCATCTGAAGTGTCAGTTTTTTCCCCTTTGCTTATCCAAGGGATATTCATAAATAGGAAAGCCAGGAATTATCATGGTGAGGAAAAACTTCCCAATACCTAAAGACAGACAGAATCAACAGAGGTCTCCAAGTAGCCTTTGCAGCCTTGGTTCCTTTTGTACCATAGAGAAGAAGCTGACACATGGATCTGTCAAATCACAAATCTGCTAATCACAACACTTGCAACCTCTGAACTTCATGGTACAGTAGGAAGACAAGTTTGGTTGTTATAGGTAATTGTATCAACATGGTAGACATAGATATGTTAGGCTTATCACTCAGTCTGCACAGAATAGATTTACTGAAGTAGAGCAAAATAAAATGTATGCAACGCACCTTGAATAGATTGAAAGTAGTTAACTGATCTCACAAATATTGCTGTAAATGGTGCGTTTCTAGCAAGGACTCACAAAGATAAGCTATGACCCTCTTTTATTTAACATCTTATCTACTACCATGGAGAAAACATGAACTGCTGATTGACAAAGTTTGCAGATGACACAAAGATTGGATGAGAGGTAAACGATGATAAGAGTGAAGCATTATTCCTTAAAGATTAGAACCCCTTGGGAAACTGGGCCCCAGTTCAAACAAAATACATTTCACTGCTGCGTACCTCTATGAAGAAAGGATGCTGGGCAAGTTTATAGGATGAGGAATTCTGTTCTGAGAAGCAACAATGCTGAAAAAGACTTTGGGTTATAGTGGAGAATCACCAGACCGCAACTTTTCCATCCAGCACTGTGGTTAAAAAGGCTAAGGTATGAAGTTTGAATGAATAAGCAGGGAATTTAACGACGCAGAGGCTATATCATCTCTATTTGGCACTGAAGACAAGATCACTGCAAGTAATTGTAGGCAAATATGTGAACAGTTTAAGTGTTCCATCGTCAATATCTGAGTGGTTTTGAGTAGGCACAAGTGATGTGTCATATTTCTGTTCACGTGAAACTTCAGAAATTCAGTTTTCCTATAGGACTACTCAGGATTAAGAGTTTGGAGCACATGTTCTGTGAAAACCCAACAATAATGGTTCAAACATGGTGTTCTTGAGGCCATGCCTGTCACTGTTCTGTCCCAAAACTTGTTCTCCCAGAATCTTCTTGGATAATCAGTGCACAGGGAAGACAAAAACAGAAGGGAATTAATTTTTAAAATACATATGGATAGTCACATTACATTTGCACTCTTCTTCCCTCTTTATTAAAGTCGGTGAACAGCACTTCATCTCCTTGTCTACGTGTAGACACTTAAGTTGCTTTGCAACGATTCAGCAAGAATCATTCTATTTATTTCAGGTATTAAGTGTCTATCACTTTGATATCTAAGCACCTACCTGAATATTACATTTCATAATATTGAGAGAGAATATAGAAATGTTGGAGCACAATCTGTCTGTATTTACTCTATGGCAGCTTAATCACTGATTAAATACTAGTAACAATATGAAGATTGACATATGAGCCACAGGAGAAAGAGAAGTTAACTGCACAAAGGTGAATTGCTATAACTAAGAATTGCTT
The DNA here is from genome assembly GCA_013399475.1 of Chauna torquata. Taxonomy (NCBI): domain Eukaryota; kingdom Metazoa; phylum Chordata; class Aves; order Anseriformes; family Anhimidae; genus Chauna; species Chauna torquata. The sequence goes on along the minus strand of VXAL01006647.1, from coordinate 37,859 downwards.
CTGTCCTATTCAGAGTACAATCTTCAGTAAGGGAACCATTTTTCTGTTTTTTGGGTTGTCCCCTTGAACTCCACAAAACTAATCAAGAGAGGAGGGTGAAGCAATTTTTTGTCAGCGGTACTTCTGCTGACAGACAAGAAATCAGATATTGTCCTCTAAAATGTTACCTCACTTTTTTTTTTTAAAAAAAAAAAAAAAGAAAGAGTTCTGAGTGGAAAAGGAAATAATGCTTACCAATAGTTTGAAGGTTTAGCTTTGACTTTCCCCTGAGTTTACATAATTGTAAGGACCCATGGTTTCCATAGACCCTTCCAAATTCTGTCAAAATAACGCATACTTGGGCATTTGGACTGCATCTTCGCACAGCTGCAAGTCATAAACAAAGAAAGTTGTTTCCTCCATAAACACTCACTATTTAAATTTAATAAATGGATCTGATAGAGATCTAAAGGATTAAAACATGGAGTTACAATCCAATGCAGAAAAGAGATGCCTTAGGTTTACACTGTATTTTTGGATAGAGAGCTGACACAACTATAGCTTGGTCCCACTGTCGCAGAACTGCTGTTACTAGGAATTTCTGGCAGGCAGAAGGGGCAGAGAAATATATAAATAAATGCAGAGTTTCAGGGAAATAATAGAACAGAATTAAGTTGTTCTGAAAATTAACCAATAATTTTCAAGAGATCAAGTTCTTCTGTGATATACATTTAAGAATTAAACTTAAATTAGCTCTTTAAAGTGTCCGTGTGACTTTAATTATTCAAAATGTACACAAATTTAATGAGTTTTTAAATATTAAAACTATTCTCTATTGTCACTACTGTGAGCTCTTAATTTACAGAGCAATTAAGTCAGGACCCTCATTTATCAGTACATGTGCGTATGCTGAAAACATAGTCAGTTTTTATTAATTGATGCTATAGAAATACTGAGGTAAAATTAATGTGTGTGCTTCAGAGGTCATGCTGGCGATAGTAGGTAGCTAGCAAGGAGCAAGACGTGAGATAAATAAGTAACTGCTGTTCCCTGATTACACTGGAGATAGCTGAAATATTAAGTGGCACAATGGGCACTATTCTTAGCCAAAATGCTTGCAAACAAATGCCCCCTGAGTTTTCTCTGGCAAGCATCTGTCATGGCAGTAGCTGCGAAATACGGAAACTTCAAAGCTTCAGTTTCTGATTATTAGCAGTGTGTGTAGTGTAATGCTCTTACATTTTTATGTAAACTCAGCGTTGATGAGCTGAGAGGGTAGAATTAAAAAATATTTCAGCTTCCCTTTGTTCTTTGGGACATGGCTGACAGGAGTGTTAGCAGTTAGGAGTCTCCTGAGTGCCTATCAACTTGTGAATTACAGGGACTACAGGGCCAAATTTGCAAAAGAACCAGGTGAACAGCTACAGAATTGGAGCACAATTTTTTTTCCGCACTCCCCCTGCCCTCAGTGATGCATCTCCAAAAGCAATGTGACAGCACAAACTGTGACTGGAAAGTAGGTTAGGCATAAATATGAGCACAGGCTGGGTGCACCGAGATTTTGGAAGACCACTGGCAGGCTTCACAGTGTTAGGTCCCTTTACCTCTTGCACTACAGGAACACCATGAGGTCATCCTTCATACCTCTTCTTTAATCTAAGTACTGTTTGACCAATAAGTAAAAATGTACAGTGGAGATGTTCAAAACAGATAATGTGAGGTTTTAAAGAAGCAGAAAAATCTGGCCAGGTCCTCCTGCTTTCGATGTTTTTTTTTGGAGTAAAAACTTTAACAGTCTGATATTTAAAATATTGAATAATGCTGTTGTTGAGAGTCTCCCATGGATCCAAAAGGCAGCTCTGAGTGGAAGTCCTGTGTTTCCTTTGACATCTCACTCACGCATATAAAGCTTCAGCTGAATAAGGACTACTCAAATGCGCTCCTATTCTGTGCTTCAGGAATGAAGCCCACCTTGCTGGTGAGGTTGTTTGAAAAGTGTGAGAAGTGGGAAACTTAAACTTCACTAAGCCCTCTGGTTATGGCATGTCTTTCTGAAAATCCTGGTAGCTTATTCGAAAAGTTCTGCTCTCCTCTTTTTTTTTTTTTTTTGTCAAAGAGTTTCAGCAGATTAAAGAGATACGGTTTTCCTTTTAGGAGACCAGGCAGACGAGCTCTCTGATGTCATGGCTTACTAAAATATTTTATTTGTAGTTATTGTTTCAAATGGTTTATCTTACACTGGAGTAAGGTCAATTGATCTGTGATTCTTACGATTGCCTGTGTGGTGTTTTGAAGATCTTGTGAGATATTACAGTCATTTTTATGGAAGTGTGTGCTTCTCCTAACTGACCATTTTAATGTTTATTTAGAACTTTCACAATGGATGGTCCTAATGATTTTTTTTCTTTGTCAGTTTCTTCAAGATTCTTTTCTTTTGACAACTTGATCTCTGATATCGCCTTGTGTTTATTATCTGAAAATAATTGGTTTAGAGAAAGGCATCTCCATAGTGAATGCAGATGCAAAGAAATTGCTTCATTTTTATGCATTATTCTTAATTGTTCTCTTTATCTTTAGTGGTCCAGTGTCTGACCAAACCATTTGCAAGCTCTTTGAAATTGTATGTGTACAACTACATGTGTGTGGGGGAGGGATACAGAGGATGTATTTATAATTCAGAGCTGGGAGACTAGCATGGAGTCCCTTTTCTTATTATTTACCAGACAGCTTCTCTAACACCTTTCACTCCCCAGCCTGTTTACTTTTTATTTGAAATATGGGGTCAATGCATTGCTGATGATATAAGGGGGGAATATGATCCCTGCAATCTTCTGACTTACTTTGGGAACCAAGGGTATGTTGTCCATTATTAATTACTGATAAACTGGTTTTGTTCCCACAATTTTCCTTGACATGGAGTATGTTACTAAGGGCCAATGTTATAAACCTGCTAGATCGCTTCTGATTTGGGAATGGATCAATCTTAATGTTACTGTACCTTGCTATGTCCTTTCAGTTGTGTATATGATGCCTTTTCTGTCCTGATCTGTCCTGTATATACAGTTTGGGGGCAGGACAATATGCAGCTGTACAGCTGCTAAGAGAGGAACCACTAATACTTTGAGACTCCTTGCAAATGTTGTCCCACAGTTGGCTGATGGAGATCCTAGTCTTCTCTGAAGCTTACAAATTCTTCACTAAACTTTTAATTCTTACTCATTCTCTGTTATGGATCAAGGCCTGTTGGGCTAAGGGATGCACAGACCCAAAAGATGGGGAGAAAAACATCAGTCTGTCCTAAAAACTATGATCCCCTCCCAATCCCAGGAATTCTGTACTTACTCTTGAATATCTTTGCCCCCCTTTTCCTCACTGTCAAACTGTCCAATTTGAGTCTGGGCATAGCCACAACAGAAGGCCATAGAGGCTGAGTACCTAAAGCTGTCTAAATTCTCAGCCTGAATTTAGGAGAAGAAACAGAATTTGTCTTTTCTCAAGGCTGTTATCCCATTCCCATGGCCCACAGAGAGTACAGGTGAATCAAGGCACGTTGCAAATTTCACAGAAAGAGAAATTGACTGTTTCAAGAATCTCATGGATGGGTAAAGACTGGGAAAGGAGGAAGACATACTCAGAGTTGATGCGATTTGTCCAAGGTCATAAAGTAGCCCTGTGGCAGAGCTAGGCAGGCAACCTGTGCATTGCAGACTGTCTTTCCAGGCAGAGAAATCTCCCTGCCATTAAAAACAAAGTTCAGTGCACATGTCATTAGTATGCTCCATTTACTAAGGATTTTCTTCAGTGAAAATAATGTTGGTGCAAATAGATGGAAAGATTAAATGGCTTCAGATGGATTTGGCACCTACTTTGCATCGTTAGTCTCTATTTCTTTAGTTTGTGGTGTATTAGGAAAGATGCACAAACATCTAGGGCAAACATCTAGCCTCTAGGGCTGATGGTAAAAGTGGAACTGCAACGCAGCATACACATTTCTTAAGCTTATCTACATGACCCCTAAAGAATATTACATCTCATTATGCTATACACTTTCCCATCTGCTCCAGGCTGGATGGTACCCTCCTCCTCATGACATCTTTCACTGCAACCAAGTTCCTGACTAAAGAAATAAAGTGACTCCATCCATTCCCAGCAGTTAAGGTTAAAGAGATGCACTCGGTTCTAAATCTTGGCTGCTAACGCTCTCTTGACCTTTGACTCGCCTTAGCACAGCGAAGTTTGATGGGCCCATGCCAAGCCGTCTTCTGTAACCCATGAGTTGGTTAATATACTCCCATTTCTCATTCAGACAGCCAACAGAGGCAAAAAAGGCAGCAGGGCAACAAATGCTGTCTCCTGCAAGCGCTCAGTAATAAATTGCTCTTTCAGTAGTGCAGAAGACAGATTTTTCTTTCTTTTGCTTCATTCCTCCTTTTGCACAGAAGTCGCCAATGGGAAGCTCGCTTTCCCACCTGGCCCCAGCTGACTGTGCCCATAAATTTGCCTATGCAATGCCTGTTTACGGGTCGCTGCCAGAACACGGGGACGGGTGCGTTTTCTAAGCACTGGGTAGATAATCACGGTAATTGATGTTTGGAGCTGCAAGCTCCTAGGAGCATAGGGTCTCTTTCTCCCAGTGAGGCCCTGCTCCATGTTATCAGTCCAGCCCATAATTAAATATCACTCTTTTACAATATGTTTCAGGCTCCTTAATGAGTCTAAAGCAGAAATAGTCACCTCTTTCCCCTTTGAGCTTTATTTGCTTGTTATTAAACAATGTTATTGAGCTGCCTTCTTTCTCTGTGTTGCCAAACCTGCATCATTTCCGTTTTATAATTGCACAATTAGAGTCAGTGCTTTGCTTTCATACATCAGCAGGACCTGAGAGAGAGAGAGAGAGAAAGGGGAAAAAAAATCAGGTGTTCACAGACAACTCAAATGCATCTTATTTTCATTAACTACCAGATTTTGCAAAATGGGAAGCTATTTATCATGATCTGTTTTCTACCACCAGCCACCCCCACCACCCCACTCCGGTGACTTTCGCTATGACCTTGTGCTGTATTGTTAAGGGTCCAATTTGCTCATTGTTACTTGCCTGCATAATTCTGTGCACCTCCCCCACCATCTTTTTTTTCCCAAGCAAAATCTAGTCATTTATATTCTGAGACTAAATGTTATTCCTCCTCCCCTACAGCCTACCCCAAAAAGGGGGGAAAAAAAAAAAAAAAAAGAAAGCCCAAACAAGCTATATAACACTAGTTCTTTCTAACAAATTTCCACAGATACCCCCCTTCTTACACAAACGCACACACTCTCACACGCATCCTCTCTCTCACACGCACACCCTTAAGCTGCTCTAAGCAGTGTATTAAGTAGCTGAAGAAAATCCATTCACATTCTGCTGTGTCGCTTTCTTCTCAAGTCATGAACCCATCACAGACTTTTTCTAGCTGTAGGTTGCCACGGAGAAGATTTACAATGCCAGTTATTCATACATCTGCCTTCTCTTTTTTCCCCCCTTATTCTTAAATCCCTTGGGCGAGGGCAACCTTGATACTGAGACTCGTAAAATTCATGCAGGCTTATCATCCTTGGTGAAGGCTTCAGGCATGCATTACCGTATCCAACTGCCTGCTCACCGCCATGACAGAACTGGGCCTATAGCTTTTATTTCCAAAGGGGAAAAAACATATTAATGTGCTAAAAAGAAAAGAAAGCTTAAATGTTTGGGGAAAGAAAACAATAACGAGCATCATCTATTTGTTTTAATCATTTTTAAATTTGTTTTAATTACTCTACTCCCCACAGAACAGCATAAATTTTAAACCACTTTTTTTTTTTTTTTTAAAGCATTCTTTAATTTGTGTGGAAGAGTGTTCTGAAAGTCCAATCACACTGTGGTGAGGAAGTACAGTATTAACACAGCCTCTGAACTCCACTTCAAAGTAATGAATACAACAAATCTGGAATGAATTTTAAATGTAAATTTTAGAGTCTTTCCTCTATTTTTTTTTTCTGATTTTGTTTTCCTTTTATTTTTAAAGACTTGCTTAATCACCATAAAAAGAAATAATTTCATGAAAGGTGGTGGAAGAGTGATGAATGTACAGATTTTACAAAATAAAAACAAAAAACAAAAAGCAGAAGAATCCCAAGCAAATTGCAGGTCTTCAGTTACAAAGTCACAGGTTAAACATGGAGTCTGAAATAATGCAAACAACTGTCATTTTAATTTTGATATAATCATAATTTGCTACAACATTAATCACATTTACTATATTTATCTGTTCTTTTCTGAGGACTACTTCTAAAGAGGATTGAAAGATCCTTTGTGCAGGGCTCAGGTATCAGAAACAGAGAGTTTTGTTTCAGAGCTTGGTTTTGTTTCTCTATTTTCAATAGCCCAAAATCATGCTAAAACCTCTCAGGTTTTCAAGGAGGCAGATTGCTGGATGCTGTGTTTAAAGGCCTGCACACCTCTTTTATTTTCTTTGGATTAATGTGTGTGGTTCTAAGTCTATTGTTTCATTTTACTGTGTTTTGAAATGGGTCATGATTTTAGGAAGCTGAACAGTGCAACTAAACTACGAGCATTCCCCCAAAATCTTTCAAAACCCTTATGCCTTTGCAAGTGGAACCAGTGTAGATAAAACAGGTGAGAGTTACAGTGAAAAGGATATGAAGCTGGAGCGCTGCCCTCAGAAGATGCCTAGGTGCATGACAGACTTTTTCAGGAAAATTGTGACTTGCAGTTTCAAAAAGAAGTAGCTTTGAAGACACGAAATTATTCAAAGAGAAATGAAACCTCATGTCCTTTGAGAAGTCGCACCCCATTATCCTCATCCTTTTTTCCCCTTTTGCGTTTTATTGTTGCTTTAAATGTTTCAAAACTGTTTCAGCCATTATGCTGTCAAAAGTGTCTTTTCAATCTCAGATCCATATCTTCTGACATCCTAAGACAGCTACAACAGAAAAGAAGACTTGTGTTGATGTTACTCAGTCAGCATTAAGTTGTCACAAGTGCTGTCTCACTTCATCTTGATAGTGATGCCTAGAGCCCACTCATACCACCATCTGCCTGTGCAGAGGTGACATCCCCACTTGTGTGATGAAGCACTATTTACAGGGCTCCACTCCTGGGTCCACAGGGCACTGACAGCAGTGCGTCCTACTCAGCATGCCACTTGCAATCACCTGTGAGCAGCGTTTCTCAGCAAAATAACTGAGCAAGACTTCTGATGCTTTGAGTTAGGAGTTCCAGAAGCAGAAAGAAAAAATGATATGTCTTTATATGACTGGTGAGGAGATTGTTTTTCCACTTAGATTGGTCTTACAAGGGAGTGCAAAAAGTTGCAGTTTCCAAACCTACTCCAAAATTATCTCGAGGTTGTTCATCTTTTCTGGCCAGACGAGGTGCTTTTTGGCCGTCTCTTTCCCATGGAAGGGGGCACTCCTTGGTGCACCTCAAGTGGATGTTCACATGCCTTGTGTGGAAGCAACAGAGCAGGGAAGATGAGTTCTGCACACTCAGCAAACCTTATTCTAATTTACAGTAGGAAGCTGCTGAGGCACAAATGTAGGTCTTTGCATGGGGACTTATCCCTGGGTCCCACGAAAAAGATGTTGCCATTGGGTTCTCTGCATGTAGACATGCAATGTAAGCTCAGACTGTTAGACAGGACAGACACACGTGCAGCACCTGCAGCAGAGGACTTTGCTGCTTTTTCTTAGACTGGCATCTGCTGGTGTATGGATTCCACCATGCTTCTTGCTGATGCTTTTTTCCAGGCCAAGGGACTCAAAGAATCATGAAGCCAAATCCCTCTATGCACAGGCCACTAGGCAATCAATGTGTCTAGCAAAGCATCCCCCTCATTTGTCACAAGTCATAAAATTCATCCTAGCATCCAGCACTGAGCTTTAGATTGTAAGTGTGAAGACCAAAAGTCACAATTACAACCTGACACAGAGAGAAGGAAAGAGATTTCAAGGGCATCACAAGGTCCTTAAGTTCCTGCAGTAGCAAAACTGGCTGGAAGCCTGAGTTTCTCAACAGTGTAGGAGTTACCAACTCTACCTGCTGCCAATTAGTCTTTGTGTGTGTTGAGTATCCTCCCCCAAACTGTCTTACAAAGGACTCATCTCTCAGATATTTCAGCTAGAAATCCAGGCAGTTTAGCTCAAGCAGCAAAGAAGCTTGTGCTTTTTCTCCTTGAAGGGCTATAGTTTAGCCAAGATGGCAAGCAGTAAGCATCACATGTGTGTCACTGATACTTCCCAACAGCAGACTCTTTTGCTGATAGGATATACCCCAAACATAAGCAGATGCTTGTGCAGATGCTCCACAAATTTTTCCCCTTAATTATTTTTATATAAGGACTTGGACTTAGCATGATGATTTCTTTCACCCAGTCAGTGGATTTAATGGTTCCTCATGGCTGTTACTTCTTGCTGTTGTCCAGGTTCTCTAACTGATCCATTACACAAGACACTTTAAACCAAAGAAGACTTGACAGAGCTGCTTTCCATTTAGGGACACTTAACTGGAGACACATCCCAGGATCATTCCACTCCAGTACTCCTTGTGAACACTTCATTCTGGGTTGTGGTACACAGGTCAAATAGTCGAGCACTTTCAGTGCAGAGCTTTTATATATCACTGAATATTAAATTAAATTGAAGGCCTTCCGTATACGGGAATTACAGGCTGCCAGAATGAAAGAAATGGACGGATTCAAAAATTAGAGATCTGAGTAATTTCTTCTGAATCAGTTTGTATTCTCAGGCACATCTCTTAGTATTAGTAAACAATGTGAACTGGTGCCGGCTTTATTTATTTATTTATTTATTTATTTTTCAAACTCCCTTTTTATCCTGCTGCATCCCTTATGCTCTGGTATTTGTCAGCATTTCAAGGTAAGGTAATAAAGGAGTTATGTGAAGCAAATCACTTCTGTGCTTTTGTCATATGCAGTGACAGTGAAGGTACACTGAAGAGAAAAAAAAAAAAAGTATCCCAAGCCTGAATCACTATTGCCTTGGCAAAATTATAAGTGCCTAGCATGCCAATGAAGATATGACGCTCTTCAAGCTATCTGACTGGGAATTATTGTGTATTACCATGTTAGGTAAATGTTGAGGTAATTATGTAGAACCTATAAATTCTCCTCCTTGTTTAACAGTGAACAAATATGATAGATTTCTGGTTCCAGTGGGCTGAGGTGGAGGATACACTACCTCTTCGGCAGGTAATCTAGAAGGTTGCATCATGCAGAGCTCAGACTGGTTTTGAAGGCACCTTTGCAGACATGGTATATGCCAGGGGAGGTTCTGTCCTTGGGAGCTCAGTGAAGCTTGCGTTTACCATGGTGCTCATAATGCTCAATGACTATTTGGGTCTTTCTTTTGCAGTATGGTTGACAGCCAGCACTGAAAAACTGATCTACTGGTCAGCTAATAGCTTTCTGGAATGTTATATTAAAAAAGCCGTATAAAAGTGTACATGGTCATTTAAGGGAATTTTTACAAATACTTTGTTTACTACAGAATTCAAACTTGGGGGAGCTTGGAGTGTATTATTCTGTACTACCAGAGTCCTTACTAGTAATTGCAGAATTACAAACAGCAAATATCTATCAGTTCAGCCCATACCATAAATATTTATGGATGTGTGAAGCGTATAGAGATTTGATGAAGTCTCTTGCACTGTGTAGCATCCCTGGTTTGGTAGCATCTTGTTTATGTTATAACAGGAAAACTAGAGCGTCTCCATGAAAACTCACCAGTCCCAAAAGACTTCATACCATTTCAGTAGTGACTACACAATAAAATAAAAGTTATTGTAAACCTCAAAAGAGTTTGTTGCCTTGAAGTAAAAAAGTAAACAATAGAGAGCTTTGAAAGTTTTTACTTTCAAAAAGCAAGTAAATTTAGGATTAAGCTTCTTTGCCCTGTATTCAGATGTTACAGTTCCTTTATTCTACAAGCTGGTTGTGGTGCAGTCATTCAGAATATAGGCTTGACTGTCAGTCTTTATCCTTATAAATAGCAGACTTTTTTAAGATAATATTCTCTCAAAAGTGTTTCTTTATAGCGGGTTTCCTATTTCACTGGATTATTTGCATGTTTAGAAACAATCACATACATTCCCTGTACAGAATATGTGAAAAAAAACCATCATCATATCATGTGGGGTTCAAGAATGTGTTTTCCTTTTGGATATTCTGTGTATGGTAGATGTGATCTGTTGATTTACCCACATTTGCTGGTAAATAGGGTATTAGAAGTCCAGGGCTTGTTTCCTACCTGAAATTTACTTGGGCAACTTGCCTTCCTATTGAAGGCTGCACTTCAAGTTAGATTTTGTCAGAAAGCCCAGAGCCTTTAGGCTTGGTCACTTGCCACACGTAAGTTGCAATCAGTTTTTATGAGGTCTCTTTTTACCTATGGATTTGTTCTTATTTTTTTGTTTTGATATGTTTTCCTTCCCATGTTTCCTGTATCTTTATTTCAACATCATGAATACAATTAATTGAATTTAAGGTATTGGTCATGATAATAAAACCAAGAAAGAAGAAAGAGAGAGAAAAGACTTGATAGTGGACTAGAGGTTGGATTCTGTAAAGAAAATAAAGCACAAATTTTCGTGCTTTATCTCCACAGTGTGACATTAGAGCAGCACTGATGAGAGCTTGTGACTGTGTGGGTCTCCTTTGCACAGTTTCAGTGTGTTTCTGAGGTGTAGGATACTGAAGCATCAGGCCCTCAGGGAATGTTCTCCATCTTAGGTAGCTTTAAAAAGTGTCACAGCTAGGCCTTCAGTTATGGGCAAGTCTTTGGTGGATAGAAAGAAGGATAGGAAGGGACTATCCCTGATTTCTGCTGGAATGGCTTTCACCAGGGCTCTTAGAAAGCCAAAGGTACAAAATTATGGCTCCTCTATTTAACATTGTCTGTTAATTCCAGACTGCAGAGAGGACAAATACGGCTTCTGGCTATCTTTGCTCTAACTTCCCTGCTCTTAACAGATAATAATAATAATACTTCTTTGCTTCAAAGTGTTTACTCCTAGAAGTAAATTTTGTAGAACAGAGAGCACTTGAAGGATAGCGTTTTGAGATGTGAAGGTGCTCATTAGGGCAGAGGCTATGCACTTAGCCTGTCTTTTACAGGAGCCTTGAGCACCAATACCTCTGGGTAGAAAATAAATAAGCTCTACACCATATACCATTCACATACTTGTTTTTACACATGTACACACATCTGCAAATGTATGTACATATGAGAGGGAGAGAAAGACAGAGGAAGATAAAAGATAGGAACATCTAGATCTTTTGAACTGATGAGTGGGCCCTATGCTTTTGCACTTGATATTTCATTTATTAAACTTTGGGTGACACCGTCTTAGATCATTTTAGTACGTATTTTCTTTATTTGCATTACACAGCACACCTGGTAGAAAGGATATTTAAGTAGTGAAGGACTCGCAGCATTAGTAATTAATAGGTCCCATTATGCTAACTCTCATGCAAGTTTAGGACATCTTAGATGCTAGATAAGAGATGAATAATTTGAAGTAATTTTCCTGTAATCATGCCAATCACTTCAGCAAAGTAGTTATTAAATGAAACAGTATTATGATGAATTATAGGACATCTATTGAATATCTTTTCTTATCATCTACTCATAGTGCCTGATGCTGAAAAGAGGCAAACAAGTGAATGCTCTTTCCCAGTAAAATATGCACACTTCTCACTGTAAATAATAGTTTGTTTAGCAAACCTTATTTTTTTAATGAGGCCTAGGGACAGATTTGTACTAGTCCCGTACTCTTTACAGCTCCAGAAGATCATGCAGTTTTACCTTTTCTATAAAGGTAGACATTAGCAAGAATGAGTCACCACTGATGACAAGGAATTTTTCTAGTTCAAATTTGCTGAAGTGATTAAATATTATTTATCTAATTAAATGCTCAAAACAGATCATTATTTAAAGGAATAAATTTAGTGGATTTGTTGAGCAGTGTTAGCTGAAATGTAACTGCACATCATTTGACTTTTTAACATTTTATTATATCTAATAAGTCTTTCTGTGCTTAATTAAATCAACTTATTTTTTACAGCTAATTTAACATGATTTCATTTTTAGTTACAGCTTTTGCATCAGATATGTAGAAAGCCAACTGTATATCCAAATTAAGCTTGTGCTATTCAGGTGCTCTGCTGCACTTCTTACCTCTCTAGCTGCCACTGCGGTCTGGACTATTTTTTAGCATTTTCTTATCTTTTGCTGGAGGAAGGTTACTCATTTTTTAATTATAATCTATTTCAAATACTACAGTTAAAAAAAAAAAATACCATATGGTCATAAAACATTTAATAATTCTGTCATATGTAACAGGCTCTGAAAATCAACTTTTTTTCTTGGCATGGGACTTCGCCTTGTGTCAGAAAATGCCAAACACAAATGTAAGATTAATTCTACTCATAGCTGCCCCAGCAACTTAATCTGCATGTGTTTGGATGAAGATAGGGGTGGACCTGCTGGAGTACATAAAGATTTCATTTTTCCCCAGGTGCACTATGTCTTCATAGTTTCTGCATGTTGTTCCAAGACTTTTTAATCTGGATTTGTTGTTCTTAAGACTAAAAATATTAACAGCTATTCAGTGGCTTCCTCCCTTTAAAACTTCTGAGAGCTTTTGCTTCTTTTCTGAATAGCATCCTACCATGGGGGTAGGGTAGGGTAGGAGGTGAGAAATTCGGTTAGCCTGCCAGTGATTGCAGTTTACTTGAATCAATGTCACTGCTTTGACTTCAGTATGATTATACTTGGACCACTCTAGCATGTATGAGATCAGAACCAGGCTGAAGACATCTCTGTATTGGTCAAAAGAGGCATTTTATGAATTTTGGTCAGCCTGTTCACTCACTAGTTGTTCCCACTGAGTTGTTTTAAAAGATATTATCCACCCAGCATCTAAATGAAGAGAGTAAAGTTCACTGAGAGAGTAGATGGGAGTTTTTGATAGATCATTGTCTGATCTGAATATCTATTTTTTCCCACCCAAATATCTGAATATTTTTCAGAAAAGCTCAGAAATATTTTTCAAGCTAGACCTGTAGCAGAATGGATTTCATAGCACACTTTACCAGTTTTCAGCAGTATTATCAGTTTTTAACCTACATAAAAATAAAATTGCACACAATTTTAAACTCCAGTGTGAGGGACTGTGCAAAGATACATTTTCACACGCACGCATGTAACATTATTATTCCTGCAGTCGCCACCAATATTCTGCATATAGAGAAAACTGCCTAACACTTTGCCTTAAATTCCCCGGAGTAACTGTTCATGATCACAAATTTGGCTAAAGGATTTTTCCCATTACCCTCAAACATTTCCTTTCACCTTCAACCTCTAGGCAGAGCCATCGCTTTCCCTTTAGAGCAGAGAACATAAAGCAATGGGGCCATCGGGGCCGGCTGCGCCTGACCCCGAGGGCCCTTCTGTCAATCACTGCCTCCCCATCCCTTGCTCTCTTTCACACCAGGCAGCTGTACCCATCGCTGTCAACCAGGTAACAACCAGCAAACAATAGAGGCCTGAATGCCTGGTCTAGACACTCTTTTAGCCACTTATTTGCTGCTCTTGGCAGCTGTTGAAGCATAAATAAGCAGTTTGTAATCAGAAAGCTGACATCATTGCAGCTCAGCTGAGAGGGGGAATTGTTGCTGTGCACTGAGCTGCTTTCCCCCTCTACCCCCCCTCCCCGATCCCCTCCCTCCTTCATTTTGTGACAACGGATTCTGGGGTGGGGATGCAGATTTCTGCAGTGCTAAGCTGGCTTTTCTTTTTCTTTCTAGGGTACAATGATGTGGGGCGAGGAAAACAACATGCATGAGGTTGTGTAGTGTGCAACTTCCAAAAGTGAAAAATTGAAAAATAACATAAGATAAAAACACAGAAAAACATGGGAGACCTCACCTGCAAATACATGGTTGAGTTCTTTCCTGCACATTCAGAAAGCACTTGGAGGCTTATGAATATTTTGAATGTAAAGGGCGGTAGTTTATAATAAACTGACCATAAAGGGGGCAGATGGGCAGATTATGGTCCCTGTCCCAACTGGAATTTTTACCCTTTCCTTTTCTTTCTCATCCTCTGGAACAGGAGAGGAGGTAAGATCAGTCTTACCAGAGACTTTCTGACAAACTCTGTTTTGTGCCAATGTGCCTCTGTTCCTGCCTCTGAAATGCCCAGCCACACATCTCAAATCAACATTTGTTGTTCGAGTACATTTCATACACTTTTAACGCTTTTTTTTTTCCCCCTACTTTACAGCTTGATCATAAACAAGTTCACTGGGCAAATTTGACACAAGATTTGAAACTCAAGCTGGGTCCCTCAGATGTGATTGGTCCGGTGAGGCACGTGGAAGCGCTTCTGCTCACTGACTGGGCGAGCGGGGCAGCATACCCAGTGCAAATATTTGCACATGCAAATTTAGAATTCATTTTCCACAAACACTTGCACGTATGACTTTCAAATTAGCTTTCTGTGAGCCTTCATGCTGCTAAGAAACTCTAGTTCAAATATTCATGGAAAGTGAACAAAAAAGGGCCGTAGGTTTAGGTGATTTCATTTTAAAAGAAGAAAAAAAAAAAAAAATTCAAGGGAATAGTCATGCCAAAGTCCTTGTAGTATTTGTCCAGTTCAGTTGCTTTCTGTCTGTCCTCCTTTAACTTTGAGAACCAAAGTGTTTGTGCGGTACTGAACAGCAATGGCAAACTATGCAGCCTCAAATATATAGTTAAAACATAAACTTTACAGTCTGTGGAGCATTTACTGCTGTTCATCGATGAGAAAGCATAGCATGTAACCTTTAAAATACATAATCCATACCAGGTTCCAAATATTTCCCTTGTGTTTCGTTCAGCCCACTCTGTTGATGGCTGTGGCTATAATGAGAACAAGACCAAGGGCTTTTCTGGCTTTTTTTCCCCCAGTTGTTTATGTATTTATCTGCGCACACTTTGTGCAGGCAGTCACTGAGGGAGGTTGGCTTCCTTGCCGTAGTGGAACAGAGAGCACGTTCGGTCTGCCATGTGTCCTAGCTTGCAAGAAGACCGACTTGGCTGCCTCTTGGTACTTGGAGGCAGACGGAGCACCACAGCATCCATGGGGCTCACCGACTATCTGAAATACCTCCAGGTAGTCAGTCCATCCCCAGTTTCAACAAGGAAGAAGGCCAGTTCAACAAAAATATTGACTTTATATCTCCCAAATGCTTTCTAGTATTAGTTTGCTTTAAGTAGCTCATGATTTAGAGTACAAAGGCATTTCCAGAATGCATGTTTAACAAAATGACATAGCAGATAATTGAAATTTATTTGCAATTTTCAAACTACAATAAACACAATTCTCCTTTTCTTTCATTAATAATCGCACGGCTAATGCATAACAATCCCTCTGCAGCTTTTACAAGCAAACTTGAGCTGCTGTGTTGTAATAGCTGGAAAAGTTAATGTAGCTTGAACAAGGTTCCTAATTGTCCCTGTCTCTGTCATATTTGTCTACTTGAATGGTCCTAAATACCACAGCGATTAATTACTACAGAGCAGGTATTACAAGATGTTATCATCCTTCCCCAACTGTCTGGGTGAATGGAGAGAGGCAGTAGATTGTTGCAGTGTTTCATCTTTGCACTTCCTGTAAGGCACTTTAACCAGAAGATTTAATGTGTCAAAGTTAACTGCGTTCTCTCGCAGATATTCACATTCTAATTAAAGATTAAGAACGTAGTACATTACACTGTGATTTGTCATACATGGCTTGTTAAATAGGAAACCTACCGGGATTCCCTAACATTTTATAAACATTATTCAGGGCTTTTAATGTGGGCAAAGGAAAAGATTATTCAGCTGCTCGGCAGAAGAGGAGGCAGGTCATTTCTTCCCACCCTCCCCTTCCCAAGCTCCCCCCTCCAAGTAAATAAATAAGAAAACTCAGGCATTTTTCAAACTGGAGTTCTGTTGAGATCTCTTCAAACTATTTATTTTCCCAGTATGTATATGTGCATATGGATATATGTATAATATATATATATGTGCTTTAATTATTTCTTGGCATTTTTCAACTTTTACTGTCAGCTATGTAAACTGAGGTAGGAAGCCTTTGTTTGAATCAGAGTGGCAAAGGAAGGAAGAAAGATGAAACACTTTTTCAATATGCAGAATGTGCTTTCAGCTGATTCTCGCAATGCTGAGCAGCGTACCACTTCCAGTATTAGTAGCAGAGGACTGGTTCACATTCTTTGATTGCCTGAGGAATAAATTAATGAGGTTACTGGAGACATTGAACATTTGCATATTCACGGAAGCTTATTAGGTATAAAGTGAATGCCAGGTGCGTTGAATTTTGGGAATACTAGCTTTGGTTTTGGTCTTCTGTTTTTAAAGCAATCACATCTTTCTTTTTCCCTAAAGTGGGAAGTTCTATGAGGAAAAAAAAAAAAAGCATTTATACAAATAATAACATACCAAAAAAATATCAAATTAATTCAATGTAGACAAAGCTTCGCTATAAGGTATACATCTGAATAAATATAATACAGCATGAGGCTGGGGACTATCTGAATATCTTGTTTGGAACAACAGTTCAGATGACTACAAATATAAAAACAGTTGTTCCAAGACATAAGGAGAACAAATGTTATATTTTCACTGTGCTCCTTATGGATTTCTAGCTTTAAATAGCAATAGAAGAACCCTTTATGAAGTTACCTTCCATAATGCCCAATGCTTAATTTTAAAGCACCAATATTCTAGCACGCTTTGCTACACAGAGTCTCAAACACAGCCTGCAAAGCATGGAAGATAGAATTACAAAATTTGCTCGACTGTTTCTCTAAGGAGTATCTGCACATGGTTGCATTGTTGTCAGTGACTTCCGTCATTGCTGTGTGAAAGCACATTGTGTGAATGATTTGCACTGTATCTCATTGTTCTTGGAAGTTTTTATCTGTATTGTTTATTTGGGATCGTTATCCCCTTTACATTCTTAAAGATTTTATGGTGCTTTTCTTTTTTTTTTTTCCTTCCCATTCTTTGACTGTCCATATGCTATAAAGCACAGTATTAGCACTGCTTGTTTTAGCATAGAAATATCTGTCAATTGAAAACGTGTATTGTTTGTTCTGCCTTTGGCTTGTCTTTTACAGTGTAACCATCAAGCATAGACATGTACACAGACTACAGCCTTACATGCACTGCACACAGATAAATAATAAGCACCCATGCTCACACAGATGTGCACATGCAAAATTACTCGTATCACCTATTCCAAGTAGCTAGTGTAGTAAAATCAAGCAGTGATAAGTGTTTTCTTTGGATAATAATACATATTTACAAACAGTCTCCATTCTGCCCCCTTGTTTCACAGAACAGTGTGCTCAACTTCCCTTTCCTGGATGTTGCACTGTGTTGATCACTGCCCTGCCTCTGCAAATCCTATTTGAAAATCTCATTTGCAGCATAACTGACAACAAAGGCATTACATGGTGTATGCCCTGCATATTCTGTAGACTACTCCTTGCCTTTGAAAGTTATATCTAACTTCTATTGAGAATGCTGTGTGGTCAGTTGATGATCTTTTTTTATTTATTAATAATGTGTAAAATTAAGTGTGTAATCAAAGAACTGATCTTTTCTTAAAAGTGCAAGGTGGGGTGAATTAAATCAGTGGTACAAAAAGCAGATGTTCTTTACTGTAGTAGGCCTTTCTTTGGATACTCTGTGAGGAAGGGACTTAAACAAAACATGAATTTGAAGAGGATTCAGAGGTACAATCACTACCAGCAAGACAGAGAAACCCTCTTTAGATAGATATTTTCTCTGTGTTTGTTTCCAAACCATAATTCTGCTTCATGATTAAAAAAAAAAAAAAAA
>VXAL01006646.1:27140-46424 GCA_013399475.1 Chauna torquata | reverse complement strand
TGGAGAGAAAGAGAGAGAGAGAATCTCTTTTTGACTTTTCTTTGAACTGAGATCATCCCCTCACGCTTTGTAGCAGGGACACGCGATTTTGGAAGCGAGTTACCATTTTGACAAGGATATACCTTTTACTCCCACTGTGTCTTTGAAAAATAGCAGTTTGCGTGCACTCAGCACAGATGTGCCCAGCAGTGAGTGCAGCTGCTTAGTTCATGAATGCGCCAGTCTGTTCTCTTGCTTTGCAATTACAGCACCATGCTTACAGAGCTGCGCTGGATCCATATTCAAACCTAATACAAGAGCAGGGATCTTGTCTCCTTGCATTCAATGGCCACCATGTCACCATGTGGGGCTCAACCTGTCTAAGCAAGGAGCAGTTTCATTTTAATTTAGAGAATAGCTGGACTTGCACAGAGGTGGCAGAAAGAATAAATCAGGATAAATGGCTGAGGAGAAGAGGCAAAGGGAGTCCAAGGCCAAGAGTGGCAGGAGTGAGGAAGAAATGAAGCTGGGAAAGGGCAGCTACATTTTGGCCTGATTAGGAACAGAAGAGTCAAATCCCAGGCCCAACCCATGATTGAAAAAGCCTTCTGAGACCTTCGCAAAACTGTGTGATTGAAGACAGACAGAGTGTCTGTGTGCAAAACAGACACAGGCCCAAATTAAAATTTCTTAGCTGTCATCATATCTGCTGTTACCTGTCAGTAATTACCTCTTAAACGTTGACAGCTTTATCGTGAATATATATCTGCAAAAGTATACCTAGACTGAGCAGGTAAAAATAAATCCAAAGGTGAAGTCTTGGTGCACTTGAAAGCTATTGTAGATTTGCCTTGAATTTCAGCTGGCTGAGGATTTTACAGCTTTCTGAGTAGCATACCACGTACAGTTTACATTAACCCCTTCTGAGTAAGTTTTGCACTGTATACTGCCATTATTCCATCAGACTTCCAGAAGTGCAGTGGGATTTACTGTACTTGCAAAATTCACAGCAGCGCAGCACGTGTGTTCTGTTAAACAATCATCAGCAATTAAGCAAATTCTAAGAAAACAGGGACACATCCATCAGTCGGAACAAGCATCTATTAAATCAGAACAAAGAGATGAAGAAACAGTCCCTTGACACCAAAAAATTCAGTGATGGTTGGTACCTCCTAGCAAACAGTAAGCTTCTTGTTAGAAATGGTAAAATCAATCAGCAAAAAAAAACTGATTGGAATAATCTTCCTACTCATAATATTTTAGGTATATGTATGCTGCTTGACTTTAATATGAAACAAAGGACCTGCAGCCCAACAAGAAACAACTTGCAACACTCTAAATTCAAAGGTAGAGGTAAAGTGAAAATCAACCTACTGGAACAATTATGTGATCCTTCAAGGTCTTGGAGCAGACTACAGAGAAAAATAATTCCTGGTTACTCTCTTGTACAAGTAGAAATTTTCCACTAGCCGGAAAAGGACCAAAAATCATTTGTTGAGGGATTGTCTTTGGTCTGCTGAAATACTACATTTCCTGTATTGCTTCATTTCATGTTGTTAAGAAGAGCAAGAATTTTAACCATCTAGGTGTGCCTACTTCCAGCCAAAACAGGAAACTACAAAGATGGGAAAACCTACTTTGAGCAGAAACACACTGGAAAAAAAATTTTTTTTTTTTTGGAGGTTCCAGGCAATTCTGAATTCACTTCATTCTTCAGGCAGATGATTGGGGCTGGCACAGCCATCTTCAGTGGTATTTAATTCTGTGCCAATTAATCTGGGCCCCTGAAAGGAGATGTAAAAACTGTAGGGAAGAAAGGTACTTGCTACAGAGGAGTCATTTTGTCTGGAATTAGAGTCTGCTCTGGACAGAGCTCGGTTAGCAGCACAGCACTCCTTGCTGCTGCAGATGAGTGGGTGTCTACCTGGCCCAGTCCAATCCAGAGCAACCAAGGCTGTGGCACGTTTATTTTGTGCCACATATCTGCCTTTGGAAACCTCACCTGCCTTCCACCAGCCAATGGTTCTACCTAACACATAGTTCCCAACACAGAAAAAAGGTAATAACACACGTGCAGTACTTATTGTGGGCTGATACATTCCAGGCACCTGAGCTCCAGACAGCTGCCAAGAGGGAGAAACTCAGCCATGCCAGCCGCACCACGGTGTGGGGAAGAGAGGAAGTGTCATCACCAAAACAAAAAGACAAAGTGGAGCAGATCATCTGACAAATCTCCTCAGTGGTTACAACGTTAACGAAATCTAGTTTCCAGCAGCTTTGGGAGATTAGACTTGTAGTAAGGGGTCTGGTCACTTTTGTGCAATAGGAGCAATTATTTCAGGGTTTGACTCCTCAGCTCATTCCTACCTCCATGAAACCAGTAGGAACACTGTGTCCTCTCTGCCACATTATCCCATGTTAACAGGCAAAGATGGGCATGAATGGACTGACAGGCATAGCAAGAGCATTGCTCACAAACCCATCTCCCTGGTCAGGCAGACTGAGACTACAGGTGGGGAGGGAACGCAGGAGGGAGCAGCACTTGTCCATGCATGACCTCCAGCACCTTAGGGGAAGCTGCAGAGACCAGAACCAAGGGGTGAGCCCTGCTTGTGATGAGAGGCTAAGCTGGCTGCAGGCAGAGGTGGAGTGGGCAGCAGCTCAAGGCAGCTGTTCTGGGAATGGAGAAGGAGGTTATTCTGCCTCAGGTACACTGCAGCCCCCAATCACATCTCCTGAGCAGCTCAGAGCATGAAGGCAGTGTGGGGGGGTTGTTGCTGAGGTGATCTGCATCCAGTGGGACAGGGCACACCACTCTCCCAGTGTCTTGCTTCTGCTCAGAAGAGACGTGGAGCAGGAAGAAGGGCTCCCTCTCTGCATCCTTCCCTCATTTCTGGATGATGCCCAGCAACTGCAGCTTGGTTTTGCCTTTTGCCAGGGTAACACTGGATTAAAGAGAGCTAAGAGTCAGCAAGAACCGCTTTGGCTGGCTCTGTGCCTATAACATAAAGGAAGTAGCAAGGCAGCCTTTGTGGAAACTGTGAAAGACCAAGTACCCTCAAATCTTACTGGAATCAATGTGATTTGATTCAAGTCTAGCAGGATGTGGCTCTTAGCACACATAGTTAATGTAGCACTTTTAGGATGCCATTGGTATTCTGATATATTATTAATTAGACTAAAAAGGGAGAAAAGACACAGCAGATACCAATTACTATAGTAGAAGCTGTAAGTACTCTGCCTTTTCAAATTTTCAAGTCTTCTAGATTTGAATATATTAATGTTTTATTTAATATATATTAATTTCCTATCAAACTTCAAAGAGAACTGTCTTATCAAGCACTTTTCATATGTATTGCATAGGTGAAGCTAAATGTCCTGGAGGCACAAATACAACTCACTCAATTTACATTTTCAGATCTGTCCCACTTTTAATAATGTTTATTAACTGTATTTAAAGATGATGTACAATATATATGAACAGGTCTAGCAAAATAACTATTTTTAACAATGACTCTTCTCTAAAAACTCATGATTGCTATAAGAAGTATTACTATTTTGTTGAAAGTGGTACTGGGCTGTAAATTATATTGGACTGAGCACATTCCTATTGAGGTCAGCTGGAGATTTACTACAGATATCTCTGCAATGGGAGACACATGTTAGTTAAAACCAGAATCCTACAAAGCTAGTTTCTACAGTCTTGATGCACCTCAGATACCATTAACTTCCACAGAGATTTTTGGCAAAAGCTATTTGGGAGCCAGATGGGCAAAATATAATTCTCTAAGGTTCACTGTAATAAAAATAGAAGCGTAAAACTAGGAGCTGGCAGAGAAGGCATGGGAAAGAGGATAGACTGGCTGATGAGTGTTTCTACAGGCATATCTTTTCTTAATCAGGTTTTGAGAATACAAGGTGAATATTTACTCTTCAGTGAAAGAGAACATAACTGCCACTAACTCATCTTCTTTTACTGGTGGGTTTATCCATCCCATGGAGAAGGAAGCTGAGCTGAAATACAGGAGAAAACAAAAGACCTCCACTTTGGTCAAATATACCCTATTGGGCAGCTGCCTGCATTTCCAAGATACCTATATTGAAGTGAATATAGATAGCACCATGCAAGCGGACAGCATCATATTCCTAATTTTAAATATGCATATAGGTTAGTCTGTTGTGACAGAAAGAGATTGCTGAAAAGATGACGATGCTTAAAAGGCTGTGGCTGCTGTTGTACAGAAGACTTACAGAAAAGCTGCATTAAATGTGCATATATATTTATATCCATACCAATATATACAAAAACATATGAACAGTGCCTATTCCACATAAGCCATAGTAATATAATTTTAAAAGGACAGGTTTATATTATAATTCCAGGACTTTAAATCTGGCCACTGTAATCTATACCAATGTTATTCATTGTATATTCTGAATCTTACCAACCGAAGCACATTTAGCCTGTACTCCGCATGCATTATCCACTGTTTGCACAATGTCATATACAATGTTGTTCATAAGACCTTGACCTATGTAGTGTCCAAGATCCAACAGTCCTAGGAATCCTGAGAAACATAATGGCAAGCTTTTGCAGTATAATCTCTGCTGTTAAATTTCTCTCCACTGAATATCTGTGATTAATATCTCTATGTGGACCCAAATAGTCCACCCAAGCAGTTAGGTGTTTACATAATCTTTTCATGCTTCTGCAGTTAGAAAAAGGAAGACCTTCATGAAGAAATGAAATTTTAAAATCCTTACCTTTAAGAAACTCTGATCTGAATCCAAATGTTGTAACCCAGCAGTTTATTGAGTCAACTAAAACATCCATAAATAAATTTCAATTGTGTATGGTAGTCGTTTCAAGCATGAAGATGTCTGACAGACAGGTGAAGTCAGGAAAATGCTTGGGAGATTGTAGATACTGACCCTGGCAGAGGAAAAATGGGAGGAACTAGGTGACTGGGAACAAACTCTGGAGGTTATTCTAATAACGCATTGCCCCAGGAACAGCCTCTCCCTACTGGACACTTCTCAGGGGTTTGCTGTGAAGTTCACCGCATGAAGAGAGGGTGACGACATACGAGACGGAGGTGTCACTGGGCATTAGGGGGGCCTGACAGCAGGTCATTGTAACCACAGGGGCTAGTAACCTGGCTGTGCAACAGGAGCGATGTGGAGGCTGCAGATCTTAGCCAGAGGAAGGCACAGCCACAGGGTACAGAGTAGGAGGCTGATTTGCTGATTTCTTAATTATGCAAATTAGAAAAGTAGCCATGGTCAGTGATGAGGTTGAGGAAAATCCCAGTAAAGGTCCTCTTCTGTAAATATTTCAACAGGGAAAGCCTGAAATAAATTATATGTCTGGAGAGGTTCCATTGAAAGCAGTAAGGTGTTTTCCCATGTACAAAACTCAGGAGGCAAATATTGCAAATGAAAGATACCACAATGTGGAATGAAAGCCTGGAGAGCTAAATAGAAGAACTGGAGCATGCACCTCATGAATCAGTGTGATAAAATGCATCTCTGCCTTATTGCAGTAGAATTCAAAATTTTTTTGCATGGTTTCAGGGCATCTGCTTAAACCACATTGAATATAAGTTTAAAACTGTTTAGGTTCTCTTGGATACAGATACAATACCTTTTACAGAGGTGAGGCAGGTGAAAAATCAAGGTTTCAAAGAGATTTTTTATTTTGTACACAATCTTGCTTTTGCTACCAGTAGGGGAGAATATCAAAACCTTCCTGAAGCAAAACTCCCATCAAATTCTGATGGGAGTTGAACATTCAAGTCACAGCGCAGCTTTGAAAACATCAGCCAGAGAGTCTCAACTTCACACATCCTGTTACTCTTCCCTGCCACATTAAATTACTTTGGATAAAACAAAACATCTCTTTAATTAACAATTAATTTATTTTTACTTATCTCTCTTCTTCTTTGAAAAAGGTTGAAAAAAAATTTAAAAATTGGAGGAAAAAAAAAAAAGACGAGCCACATTTTCCCCTTTCAAATTGGATTTATTAATTCATTCATGAAAATATTCATTTGGTTGGAAAAAAAACACTCCTTGTCAAAAGGAAAATGTTCTGTCAGCTCTGCCCGGCACCTACTCTAGTTGTCATCTGGACATGAATTCCCACTTTTGTAAGGTATGAATACAAAAGAGAAGAGAGAGTGCAGAGAACTGGAAAAGGATAGACAGTGCCCAAGATGTTTTGATCCCAATACAAGCAGTCAAGGTCTGATAGAATTTTAAGAAATCTCCACAGATATTTTGCTAATTTTTACATTGATTGTTTTTTTGAAAAGTAGGCACTGAAAGCATTTCTAATTGGGCTGTCTGAAATAAAAAGGCCCCATATCATATTTTTTTCAAACAAAATTATTCCATGTGTATCAGGCAAATATGACAGGCTTTGATATGTATCAACAAGGAACAAAATCTAAGTTTCTTATTCAAAATCAACCAAGTTTAGCAAGTCATTCCAGCTACTGAGGTATATTGCTTAACATCACTTCTATTATCTTATTGCTGTGCATTGCCTTTGTTGCCTACACAAGTTAATGAGTGGCATCAAATTTTCTGGCCTTGGAATCATTAATTTGTCATGTGCCATATACACCATCTAAAATACTTGACTAAATGATGCTAATGATATAACACACTACAGAGATAAAACTGTCAACAGATGTGCTGTTAAGCGGCTAATATCGTTGCTCTAGTCCTCTAGAAAAGTCGATAAACTAACACTAAGTCAAAAAAGCAGACAATTATGTGAACAAGACCAATGCACAAAAAATTGGGTACAATAAAAAGTGCTGGGTATGAAGTAAAGTATAAGCTACATCCTCGGAAGGAGTGTACAGGACTAATGCCCAGCAGATGTGATAAACTGCTGTTCCAGGGTATTCCAGACTACTAAATATTTAATTGAATGGGCCAAACACAGGCAAGGTGAAATGAATGCTTAATGCATGAAGTCTCTTTCCTCACTATGTCATCTGAGAAGGATCTAAAGACTATCTGAACAACATATTTATCTTGATTTCTCTCTCAGATAAAATAAACACTGAATTCAGTTCAAGCTTACTGCTTAATTTTCCTCAACACAGCAAAAATATTTTTTCATATTATGTGATTACATTGCTTAAAATGTTTTCTATTTTCTTATCACCGTACACTGACTTTGTAGGCTATACAGGTTAATGAGTGGTTTTAGAACAAATATTCCTTTAGAACTCAGAGCAAAATTTTTGACATTTGTTAAAAATAGAAAGAGGAAAAGAAATGAGCCCATGCTGAGGTTTCAGTATCCCTTTATACCCACTTGCCCAAGCCTAGATATGAGATGTTATTGGCCTCAGGCACCCTGCTAGAGGACACCAGAAGAGAAACCTCTCATTCTCAATCATCAAAGCAGTTGCATTCTTAGGTACATATATATATATTTAGTGGAACATAGATTACATCCCCGGTACCTAATCCCAGGTTCTTTCCCTGGTACTGCTGATATAGCAGTATGCCTCATGAGTGAGACAGTTTCAATAGTGAGGACTTTGGGAGCCCCAGGTCATAATCACCTGCAACCTGAAACTGCAGAAATTGTTCTGAGACAAACAAGAAACTGTCTTTCTATGTCTCTCACAGAGATTCTCATAGGGATACATAGTTTTCAAAACTCACAAGGAAAAGAATTGTACCTCCGACTCTCTCACATGCTCAGCACTGAATTCAATGATTTCCAAAATCCTAGAGGAGGGTCCTGCTTAAAAATGGTGACACCAATTGCTCCTGATCACTAAACACACATGTAGTACTTTTCCCACCTCAGATTATCTGACTAGTCTGACATAGATGGAGAATGCCTGAAGGACAATTAAAATTTCTTCATTTTTTGGCCAGATAAATAATTGACAATAAATGCTTGGGTGAATTTAAATTCATTCCCATTCTTTTCCTACCACCTTCCCTTCTGAAAATATCACAGACAGCTGCACAGTATAACCAAGCAAATACATAAGTCTATACCCTAAAAAGTGGAAAACTTACCAAGTTTGCTACGTATTCTAAAGTAGAAAACAACTTAGGTGAAATTCAGTGGAGGACAATTTTAAGGCAGCAAGACAATACATAATAAAATAAAAATATTTTTACATGAAATTCTCCAGAAACATTATGCTGCTTGTACAAATTCCTGCAGGGGAACATCACCATCTGATGCCTAATAAAACAGACACATGAGCAGAAACAGAAGAGACCAATTAATACAGAAAACAACAGCCAGTTGTATATGTTACCACAGAAAACAAATATATTTTCAATGAACTTTATGAGCACAATATCTTGAGACTGTGTGCCACAGATTCAGCTCTTATTATGTGCCTTACATCTTTAGAATATGATGTGTGTACACTGGTAGTAATTCTGTGTTTAATACTTGAGTATAATTTAGAGAAGCATTTCTGGAAAATACCAGCACAAAGGAGAAAAATGATGAAAGAGAACAAATTCAAAATGAGAAACTGCATTTACAAGTGGATTGTGTTAAGTGCAAGATCAAGAACATGACTGCAGAGCATGCCGGCCAGAGAAATTCTGGTCAGTTTGTGGATGAAAACCTTGGCCAGTAAGAGAGAAAATTAGTTTCAATGTGTTGCAAGATTACCAAAGAATTACTATTAATGACTGCTTACTGCATAGATTGTATACTATGCCATGAGCAGAGATTGGAAGCAATGGGATAGCCTAGAGAGGAATAAAAAATAATCATGAAAGCTAAACTACAAAAGAACTCTCTAGGGTCAAAGTACAAATAAAGGAAAGCTTAGCTCTGGTAGCAATGATACATTGTCCTATCAATTGTAAACAAGAAAAAACTTGCATATCTATAATGAAAATAGAAATAGGTTGATTATTAGAACATATACATGATTTTCAGACCCATTCTCTCTTACTCCTACATGTTTTTATTTGGCTAACATAATTTAGCAATCCCCAGCTAATCACCAGCATTCACCTTTCTACAAATCAATAATCCTTCAGAATATACTGTGAAATACAGGCTCAGCTCTTGACATCAAATGCACTCTTTGTACACACAAAAGAAGCAACTAGACCCAACTCTATGGGATCAAAGCAAAGCTCTGCAGGTTGTTCTTCAGATGTTTTACCAGAAATGCTACACAACCTTCCACATCTTTCTTTCTGCCTTTTTCTTTTCTAATGCATGACAATTAAGCCACTAATTTCACATATTACAGATGAGGCAATGAAAGGACAAGTATGTGCATTTGAAGGGTTATTGTCACCCTGTCATTCATTACATATTCTAAAGAACCGCTTTTCCCAGATCTCAAACATAAAAGCTGCGAAGTATAGAAGACTAATACACACCTGAGAAAACCAAAAAGACAGAGCTAGAGCAAAAATACAAGAAGTAGCTGTACAACAGAGCTCCAGACACTTCTTTTCATTTGCTGACAGAACTAAAGGTCACATTTATGCTTCTCAGAAGAATAGAAAAGCTGCCTGAAGAGTCATTTGACAGATATGCTGAGACGCAAAATAACTGAAGAAGTCTGAAAAGCATTGCAGGTATCTTATTGCCTGCTAGCAGGAATCAAGAGGAAAAGAAACCTCTTTCTGACAAACTAAAATAAGCTTTCAAAAGACAAAATCCCCACCCCAAGATCTAACCATTAAACTAATTTCTAGGAATAAATTATCACCGATAGAGTTACCAATATAAGATACATCTCTCTTTGAAGTCACTGGAACCAGAACAGGACATCATCTGCCATCAAAGAGCATATGCATCAGAAAAACGATGCATAAACTCATGTTTATTTGCGTTAAAGTAGTAGGGAGCAGGTAGCTTGGATAAGGAGGAGAATTCTCAAAGGAGAATGACCAGGGTCTCCTTGCTAAAAGTTAGCTGAATGCCTCAATGTCCATGCTTGTTCCAGCAAACAGGGAAAAACCAAGCCAAGCATTACCTTTCCCTTTTCAGCTGCTGACAATTTGATCTGGACAGGTCAACAAATACAATTATCCCTGTATTCCAGGTAAGACTCTGGAAAACATTGTTAAAGAAATTGCTACTGGTGTTCACATATTTCATTTTCTTTTCACCACTGGAAATGAATTATTCCCTGTATCAGCCTCTAGATACTTTTTTTTTTTTTTAAAGGAACAAAACCAAAATGTAAACAAACAAAAACAAACAAACAAACAAAGAAAAAGAAAGAAATTGTGGAAAGATTTCAGTTCACATTACCACAAAAGAATATTTCAAAGTAATAAAAATTAAACACAAGTTTCTTTTATTCTTTAAATCCCTTAAGATAATAGTACCAACTCTATCAGACTTCTCTTCCTTGGACCTTTCTTCCTGTAGTGTACATCTCTCAATATAGCAGCTGCCACCTCATTATTTACTAAAGCTGTTTATGAGTATTAACTTTTAACTGACGTCTGCAGTCTAAGTAATTTATCCATGTGAAATGTGGTCATTTACAATATGCAAAATTATTTGACGTTTCATCAGATCATATGGTTTTCAACAGAAAAAGATGTGACATCAGGAAAAAGCAGAAGAGAAAGAAAAAGAAAAAAAAGAAAAAAAACTAGTGGAATGAAAACCCCAGACTGGCAGCATAGCACAACATTTCAAAAGAAAACTTTTGAAATGCTAAGAATGACTGATTTTCATTTAACTAAGTATTTTTCTATTTCTTGCAGGATAACCATAACAAATTTTTATTGCCTTCATTCATATCAATAGGAATACAAGCAAACTAATTAGAGATTTAAGACGTCCTTGGTGAGCAAATCACAGGTGCAGAGCAGTGTGTGGAAACAGTATAATTTCTTCTGTTTGCTTCTGTTGCTTTTACTACTGTGATCTCTGAATGAGACTACGGAAACAACCTTAATTCCACTCAATAGTGCTGCATTATTTTGTCTGGATGAGAGCAGTGAGAATGCCCATTTTCTCTATGGGGCATAAACACTCTGTCCTGATATCATAAGATTCAGCCTTTGACTCAAAACCATTCTGGGGCTGCATGCATTGCCATGATATGGAAGTGCAAACACACAGTTGCAATAATAATGAAATTATGAGTCAGTGAAATGAAGGGCTGTTTGGTTTCAATTACACTGCTTGGAGTGAATTTCAAAAGTTATCAGTTGCATACTTTTATAGCTAAAATGATAAGGTAAAAAAAAAAAAAAGAGAGAGCATTGTTCAAGAATAGTAGTTCTTGATACCATTTTGATAAAATGGTATCAAAAAACCAGATATTTTTCCTTCTACTTGAAATACAACAATATCTTCAATACAAAAATGTAATATGCAATGGCCTTGTTCTAAATGGCTCCTCTTCTGGATAAGAAGTGTTTGTTGGTGTGTGTGCACCCACACAATCTGACTAGTTTCTCTTAAAATTTTCTACTTAGCCATACTGATGAAAGCACCAGATAGTGTGGTTCTTTCTGCTTTGGGACAGTCACGAAATCAGACATAGGAACATTAAATTTCAAGTTAAAAAAGACTATCATAAATAAGCTTTGTTAGCCCTAATTTTTGATGCTTTATCTAAAAACAAAAAAAAAAAACAAAAAAAACAAACAAAAAATACACCACCACCAACAACAACAACAAAAAAACCACTGTACCGTTTTATTTTTATCTGCATTTCCGCAGTTTCAATTCTGTGTTATCATTTTAGAAATCTGAATGTACACTTTTCCCCTAAGCAAAGTGTCCCTTCAGGTGGTGGGGTTTGTGTCTTTTTTTCTCACTTGTGTTCTAAAGTGAGCCGAAACTGACATGACTGGTTTTGCTGAAGGGTAACAGCAATTTAGCATAGCTGCATGGTGCACAGCGCTGCCAAGCGCAAGGGATGCAGCTGCAGGATCAGATGTGAGCTGGAGGCTGGGTGTGCCTGGTGCTGCAGAGGTGTCTGACAGACAGCAGGGCATCAGCTGCTCCTCTGGCACAAAACAATCTCCAGAGAGTAGTCTCTTTCCTTTAAAAGAGACGCATTCTTACACAGAGCCATGTCTGTGATTTATCCTGTCACTTCACTGTTGCTTACCTCTTCCCTTTCACTCGTGCTTTTTTAGCCTCACAGACTCACTTTCACTGCTAAACTGCTCTCTTCTGAAGCAACATATAAACATCTCACCCTCATCCCTCTTCTCAGTCTGCTGAAGAGCGTTGCAAACTTGACACCACTCATGGCATGGTTGCCCACATCACAGGAGTGAACACGCATGGCCAGGCTGCATCACTGAGGTTAGGAAACTGCAGGCTCCTCAGGACTATGCAGGGGATGCTCTCAAGTTATGACCAAGTGATGGAGAATGGTATGTTTTATTTTGCACTCAAGCCATGTTGACATACAGACAATGAAATTGCACCTCCTGCAGAACTGCTTGAGTGTTAGAGAAGTGACTGGCATGTGACAAGGTCTGGTCATGAAGCACGTGACAAATCACAGAGCAGCTTGCTTGGAATACAAAGGATGCAGGGTGACCAGAGCAAGAGACCTCAGGAAGGGTATTGAAGGTGGACAGCTCCCACCACAGGGCATGCACACAAATAGATGGGAAACAAGCAAGAGGGACTAGAGCTCCACAAACAGACACAAAACTATGGCTTTGTTGCAGTGACTGGGACCCCAGTACCCCCATGGAGGAGATGGAGGGGATGGGACCAGGCTCTTCACAATGGTGTCCGGTGGGAGGGTGAAGGGCAGAGGAATCACTGGAAACTAGAGAGGTTCAGTCAGTATTTAAGGGAAAGGACTTTCCACCATGAAGACAGCATGGCAATGGCCCAGGGGTGTGGTGCCACCTCCCTCCTTGGAGGGTTTCCAGCCCCTGTGGCATAAAGCCCTGAGCAGCCTTGTCTGACCCCAGGGCTGAGCCTGCTCTGGGCAGGGGCTTGGGCTGGAGACCTCCTCAGATCCCTGCTGGCCTGGATTGTCCTCAGATCCTATGGTCCCAAACGTCACTACATCTTTACGAGATAGAATTCTCCCTGTCCTCCTAGTGGCAGCACAGAAATGCAGAAAAGCATAACTGTCCTCTTCTATCATAGGAAAAACAAAGGTTTTCAAAGAATATCAAATGCAAAACTGAAGACCTGGAATGTTGTCAAAAATATTGCTCTTATTGTTAAGGATCACAGATCTTTATCATGGGCCCAGATGTCTCCAAGGCCAGACACAGTGATTAAACTCAGATTGCCCAAATGCCAGAACCTGAAATCACAAAATTACATCCAGAAATCCCAGCCACTCTTCCAGCTATGAAATAGCTTCACAGCTATGGCACCAGAAGATAATAACAATTTCCAACGCTGTATAGTTTTTAATTCCGTTTATCCTAAGCTATACCAAGTCACGACCATAACAATTTTTCTCAGCAGTTGAGAAAAGAATATAACAGTCCCAAGTACATAAATTGTATTTTACTAACATGTATAGCATTACTACTGATAAAAGTGAGCATTTTCAAGCCCTTCCTTCTCCAAAACAAGAATAATTTTCAATTAGTTCGATCAGTTGCATTAGCACTGAAGCCACTGTGTCATTCCTGCAATACAAAATTTTAATATAGCCTAAAACTGCTGCAAGTATAATGTTTTGCTACTTAATACTAGTAGAACTTTTTGCCTATGCTCAACTGCACATCCACTTGCAAGAAATCATTATGTTGGAAAAATATAGCTAAGGGATCTTCTTAACTTTGCAGGTATCATAATATGGAAAGCATCATCAAAATATGAAAGCAAGGAAAAAATTAATCATATGTTTGGCATTGTATGATTTTGTACACAAATTTAGCAAGGACTTGATATTGCAGGATAGATTGTTCCCACAAAAGAAAGCAAACTTATTTTGGTGGTTTCTCAGCTGGGGATGGTTGTTTCACATCATTTATGCTGCTGCATGGGACATGGGAGTCCCAAAGCTCAGTATAACACACATGTAATTTGCGTAACATTGCAAAATTTGCATTGGAATTCAAACCGTGGGATTGCCTAAAACATCACCAACTTGAGAGTACTATATAAACTCAAATTATGTTAAGACTCTTTCAAGCTTAACAGCACAGAACAAATGATCCCGGTGATAAAGGTTTAAATCCCTGCCTATTCTTCAATTTCAAATATGAGAATATTGCTTTTGAGGACAGGTAATTTTCTCTACAGTGAGAAAATCTCATGCTTGGTTGACCTACCTATGTATTAGAAGAAGCAAAGTTTTTTTCCTTAAGTTTTCAGTAGCTTCCTGGAAGCTTTCTAACCCACCCCCTCACCCCACACAGGGCCATGGTTGAAAATTTGCTTTTAGTAGGGGTTTTGCTTACAAGCTATTCAGGAGTTTTGCGAAACCACCATTGATTCTTCATGCTATATATACATCCACTCAGGCATTTTTTTCCTAGGAGAAGGAGAAGGGTCAGTGGGAAATGATTAAATGTCATGTTAAAAAAGAAGTAAGACCAAAACTATTCACTGTCAGGATTAAGGGTGGCTCTTCAGTTATCAGCATGATGATTGTAGTAACTACTGATAAATGCCCGATGCCTTCAAGGAACTCTGATTGTGGAACTGAACCAAAATTTTACAATGCTGTTTCTGTCCCATATCATACTGAATGACAAGGTAATCAGCTACATGGCAGGGTAAGTAGACAACGACTCACCAGGTCCAGGTAAAGAAAAAAATGATTGTTCAGGCACAGCACACACCACAGCGACCGGGAGACGGTTCATGAATCTCAAGAACGACCTATATTCGATCACTGTTGGCTATATAATCCATGTAAAACAATCCCAAAAAAGGATGTCTCAATTGTTCTCCGAGTCAGTAGCTCAGTGTCACCTCTATCACCTCTTTCGTTAATAGCTGTAACAAACAGTTTTACAGACTGACTTGAGGTGGCAAATGTGTGAAGCACAGGGAATACGGGACAGTACGAGAGCAGTGAGAGCCCTCACCAAACTGCTCTCGCCAACACAGGCAGAGGATGCTAATCACAAAACTTTGTACCCCAATGAAGAATAATACGTTTTATAGAGGGGTATGAGTAGATTGCAAATGAAGTTGTTTTCTCCACGCTGACATGCTGCAGAATCTGGCCAGGCTGCACCCCTGGTTGGCAGGAGGGCCTGTGCCCACCTGCGGCCAAGCAGTGCAACGCAGAGCAAACCAAGCCATCCCACGGGGCACCAGTGGCACGGGCCTCAGTACTTGGGTTGGGAAAATAGCTATGCCATGTATTAATATTTGGTTCCACAGTACGGTTAAATTTGGGAAGGCGTCTTAGCAGAAAACATGTCTCCCTCGTGTGCTGTTACTTATGTCCTGGAAAAAGAACGTGGAGACACCAGTGAAGAGCAATATCATCACCCTCTTTTTTTTCTGCCACTTCTTTTCCCCCATTTTTCATTTTATTTCCTTCTTCACAGCATTTTATTTTTGTTTGATGAAACAAAAATTAATAAACAAAAAAATAACCTCTGCAGCAGAAGTGATCATGGTGGGTGAAAAGTGCAGGCTGACATTTCATAGAAGTAATCTGTTACAAGGTCTCCCATTCCAACCACCACCACAGATACAGGCTTTGCTGAGAGAAGGCACCATTCCGTCATGTTCCTTCCACTGTGAGACAAATCGGTCCATGTCCAGGAAGGATGTTATCGATAACTTTGGAGCCCAGGTACGTCTACTACCCTACAGAATTCATCACATTACCAGAGCACACAGAGATTAATTTTGTGGAGGGCTGTTTATAGGGAGAGGTGCCTTACTGAACTGGAGATAGCTCTGCTCCCAGCTGAGTCTCTGATTCAAATCTCTCATCAGGCTACCAAGGAGAATAGAACTAAATAATACTACTCTTTTGAAAACACCTTATGTAAGACATAAGTATTTTACAGTAATGCAGCCACATCTGTATCTCGAAAGGTGAGCTTTTCCTGGACTATGTCACCTCAGTCACGTCATGACATGAAAATGAAATGAGGGATAATTTAAACAGGAAGAAATGTATGGGACTGATGGTTCTGGAAATGGGTAACAATGTATAGACAGAAAGCTTGGAAGTTAGGTTTATGTTTTGAAACCAGGCCAGATCAACCAGGGCTAATGTCACTGCTGTTTGTCAGCTCATCTCAAGTCCTTGTTACACCAGTCGGTAGCTGCAGCCTTAACCCTAATGGGCAGATGTTCTTAGCTTAAACAACAACAAAAAAATCAACATAATGAGTGTCCTCCTTTCACCTTGAGCAGAGGTTAAGTTGGCATGGAAGCTGAATCAGATCCCAGAAGCATCTCCACAGTAGGAGTTTCCAGGCAAGCTGTTGGATGTGCCCATCTTTGCAGTGACAGCTGCCTTGCAGAGCAATATAAACAGGCAGACCTTGGGGGCATGGGCTGAGAAGGGTCTAATTCTACTTCTGTAGACAGAATGCCATGGTTTTGAGTTCTGTCACCTTAATTTCTACAGCAAGGTTTAATCAGATGTATGTCTTCTAGAGGAGTCTACAGTCTCTACTTGAAACTTTCCGATGATGGAGCATCTCAAGGAGGAATTTCCAATTTATTATTGTGATTATCTTCGTTGCCCAAATTTTGTGTCCTATTTTTAGTCAGAATTTGTCTAGCTTCAACTTTCATCAAATATTGTTATAACTGTGGTTATTACATTGTGAAGCCCTTTTTATTAAATTTCTATTCCCCATGTAAATACTTTAAGACTGACCAAGACACTCTTTTATCTTCACTTTCATAATCTAAATAGATTGGCTTGAGTGTTTCCCTACAAA
The DNA here is from genome assembly GCA_013399475.1 of Chauna torquata. NCBI lineage: Eukaryota > Metazoa > Chordata > Aves > Anseriformes > Anhimidae > Chauna > Chauna torquata. The sequence goes on along the minus strand of VXAL01006646.1, from coordinate 29,594 downwards.
AGAGGTTTCCTAATGCTTTAACCATTTGCTTGTCACCACTGAGGTTTCAGCAGTCCCATTTATTAACCTGCCCTGAACTGTAAGCTCCAGAACTTCATGTTACAATATGGTGGCTGTCACATCACAGCTAGATCTTCAGGAACGGCAGTCTTTTCTACTCAATACTCTTATTCATTATTGAAGTGTTCAACCACATCAAGCCAGAACTAAACCCCTCACTCCAAACTAAGGTGAAATTGAAGACAATTAACAGTTCCTCAGTACTCATGTTCCTAGACTTTTTTAACCTTTTTTTTCTCTTTTATCATTTAATCAGTGCCATTTTTGATTTCCCTATGTCACAAGTTAATTTCTCCAGAAGTAAATTATCTCCTTAAAAATGTGCGCACACATACATACATAGACACATATGTATGAATAACTACCAAAAATACCACTGACATTTCCAAGGCAAGCAGGCACTCCCACAATTCAGGGCATGCAAACATTTCAGTGTGAGCTCATCCACTTTCTAGCAGAGGGCAGCATTCACATAACATATTGGGAATGTTTTTTCACCAGTTAGAGAGGAATGAACCCATAAATAAAAAAAAAATAAGCAAGACCTCATCACCTTATCTATACTTTTATACAGCTGACACCTGAGCTGCCAGGAGTGCTGTAAGTGGGTTGGTTGTTCACAGTACTCAAGGGCTCTCGAGTCCTAACACACTTGTTCTGGCATTCGGGCGTTTTCTCAGCATGCATCGCGAGTGCATTCACAAAAGCAAAACAACCATCAAAAGTCACACAGAAGTCTCTCTTTTCATGAAGTGCTATTCCCTGACCTAAATCAGTGTTTGCCTCTGAATCAGTTTGCTGCTTCCCGTCTAGCAGATTGATTGCTGCCATGGAAACCGCACATCCTGCTGTACAGACACAAGTGTCAGTCCTTGGTACGCTCCCTGCTTACGCTCTCTCTCCAAAGGCACTGTGTGCAAGAATTAGAAAATACCTGGGGAATTAATTTGCTTTGACATTGCTGTTATTGAGGTTGTATTGTTTCTCAAAGATAAAATGAGGCTGAAGGTGTAAAGTTTACATTCGTCCTGCTAACAGCAAGCTCTAGGAGCAGTACAGAGAACCAGCCTCCCCACATCAACTTTCCTAATCTTGGAGCTGCAAAATATGAGCCCAGCGTCAAAGTTGGAACGCAGTTCAGAGAGCTAAGGAGACACACTCCTGTGGTTTTAAGAAGGTACCTGGGCAAACTGTCTCTCAGATGGAAGAGGAGAAAATGGGATGAGAAGAATCAGACTTCTAACTATCCCTGTATGGCTGCTGCTGGTTCAGACAGCCATTCAGGAAGAAAATCAGTGTCATAGCCCAGAGGGGGCTGCATCACTGTTGGAAACATTTAACGTTGCTAACCAAGGTCAAATGACAGAAGTTTGTGGGTTTCTGGTAAAGAGCTATCAGTGTTCATATTACACCTAAATGGAAAGTGTCTGGTGGGAACAGGCCATCCATGAAAACAAATCCTTCAGCTGTTCCCTTGCCAAGAGCTTTGCTTGCCTCCCACCAATTTCCATGGCACTCTGCATGACTGATACATATGGATACTTGTGGTATAAGTATATGGGTAACGAAGGGTCATTACACTTAGGTTTTACAGGAAATCCCTCCTTTCTTTTCTCTTTCGTGGTCTGGATTGGCAGGCAGACTTTTGTTGGCAGTGAGGACAGAAAATCCTGTAGAATTTCAGTGGGAACAAAACTAAAGGGGATGTCTGGAAATCACCTTTTGGCAAATACAGATTTTAAACAAGGAACAACCCACTTTGTATATTAAGTCTCCTTCCTGCAGAGCTTTTAAATGAGAAAGAGATGCTTTTCTTTCTATTAAACTACCCATGGTTGTATATAAAAACACTGATACTATGATTCTGTATTTTCATTTACAGGGATTTCCTGCAAAGGTAGAAAGCTATCATTTTCATCTTATTCTCAGCTGTTCTGAAGAGTCAGTGTTTTCTACGACATGAAAGTGATGAAAGTCTACTGTGCTACACAAGATTTTTTTTTTTCCTTGAGATGCAAGAAAACACAATACCAAAAATCCCTAAGACACTAAACAGAATGGAGTGAAAATGTAGTCTTAAAACATAAATAACATTTAAAGGGAAAATATCTCAACTGAACATGTGTATTGGGTTTACATGGTAAAGGTTTGGTAGCAGGGGGGCCACAGGGCTGGCTTCTGTGAGAAGGCTCCAGAAGCTGCCCCATGTCAGATAGAAGCCAGCTCCAGCCGGCTCCAAAAGGGACCTGCCAATGAGTGATGTTGTTTGTGCCTCTGGGAGAGCAGATTTAAGAAAGGGAAAAAAAAACTGCTGTGCAACAGCAGCTGGGAGAGAGAAGAGTGAGGAACAGCCCTGCAGACACCAAGGTCAGTGAGGAAGGAGGACAGGAGGTG
>VXAL01006646.1:0-27057 GCA_013399475.1 Chauna torquata | reverse complement strand
AGCTGCCACCTGTGGGGGACCCGTGCTGGAGCAGTTTGCTCCTGAAGGATGGACCCCGTGGTACGGACCTATATTGGAGCAGCTCTTGAAGAGCTGCAGCCTGTGGGAAGCCCCCATGGGATCCATTCGGGAAGGACGGCATCCCATGGGAAGGACCCCACGCTGGAGTAGGGGCAGAGAGTGACCACAAAGGAGCGGCAGAGACGCACCAATATGGGCTGACTGCAGCCCCCATTCACCGTTCACCTGCACCTCTAGGGGGGAGGAGGTAGAAGAGGGTGGATGGGGGGAAGGTGTTTTTAGTTTGTTTTTAGTTTCTCACTGCTCTAGTCTGCTAACAGTGATAAGAATAAATTATATTAATCTCCCTATATTAAGCCGGTTTTGCCAGTGACGGTAATTGGTGAGCAACCTTCTTGTCCTTATCTCAACCTCTGAGCCCTTGTCCATCACATTTTCTCCCCCTGTTCCTTTGAGGAGGGGGAGTGAGCAAGCGGTTGTGGTGGAGTTCGGCTGCTTAGCTGGGTAAAACCACCACAACATGTAACAAAATATTTTGTAGAACTTGATTAAGCAAGAATGTACTGACATTTGTATGTTGGTTTAGTCATGGAAGAAAACAAGAGAAGCTGACAAAGTCAAAACCAGCAGAGTCAAAATCCATGGAACTAAGAGTCTTCTGCCACAATCTAGGTGCAGCCCAATCAATAGATTACCAAAAAAAGCACATTCCTGTGTTCTCCACTCCCTCTCCATAACAAACAGCTCAAAACACAAAGCAACAAATAGAAACAGGTAGAGGAAGAAAGGGAGATATCCTCTGTTTTCAGTAAAGCATCAGCATTCTCTAGAACACCCCAAAAAAGGATGTCTTTGTCAGCATCAGTAGAAGAAACAGTATGCTGAGAAGGAAGTTTATTTCAGGAATTCTCCTCCAAAGCAGATAAAAATAGTAACACATTGATTAGCAAAAATTGTTTGCATGGGTTTCTTCAAATCCAGAAGAAATTTCAAATGGGCCAAGTGCTGGCAAATATACAAACTTTATGGCCTGCATTGAGCAAAGGCTAAACTCAGTTGATTCTTGGATAAGTCTCTGCTGTCCCCAAATGATACCATGTCAGCACCTGCCTGTTGCATCCGCAGCTGCTACAGGTAGGCCATGTACAGCATCTGGCCACTATTAACTTTGATTTTCTTCTGTTGCCACATGTGTGATAAGGCCTGCAGCCAGTAACAAATGGCCTGGTTTTGTGAGAGACCTCCAAAATCAACACAATGCTGCAAAGGTCAGGCCAGGTCCTCCTGCAGCACATCTGACCATATGATTTTGCCTTCATCCCAAAACACCTGGTGTGGCTGGCCATTCTGCAGCAGAGGACTTTTTAGTCATTGAGGAAGGGTACAAGGTGGAGGGCAGGGATGTCTGAGCAAGAAATTCACTTGCAGGCTGATAAGGTAGAGGACATCGTGCAGTGACAGTTTTGTCAGATGGGTGGAAACATGGTAAGATGAAGAAAGATGAGGTGGCAAAGGTACGAAAGCTGCAAGAGGTGGGAGCAATAACCTGACCATGATGCAGTGCAAGAAAAGAAGCAAATAATAAGCCTCTCACAGCAGTCAAAGCAAGCAGGGCAATGGGTAAAGATGATTGCAGACGCATCTGTCCAAATGGATATCTGAGGTGGCATGCACGGAGGAGATGGCACATGAAGCTGTTTCAGTAACTGAGATGAGAAAGGCATGGAATGAAGATTTTTTACACTGTGACCAGAAAACAGAAGGCGAACCTCCATAAAGTTACTGTAGGAATAGAAAAAATCAGAAAAAATCAGTGCACAGGCTCATCAGTGAAGGGTCTTCATCGCAGTTATAGAAACAGCAAAACATAAACTATCTTGAAAGGTACATTTGGCTACACAATAGCAGATCTTGCTGCAATGTGCCATGCTGCAGTATCATCTGGAGGGCACAGGTCTTGTTATGACAAAATTGCTAAACCTGTCAGTGGGCTCTCTTACGGTTTCATCACAGTTTCTGGCCACAGTAGGTGACGCTCATTTGAGGCATTTATCCAGTTTTTGATGAAGCTTAGAAAAAGACCCAACTGTGAGCTGAAATGTGCAATTTTCACTGTGTGTTACCAGATTCAGGCTGATGGTCTTTTCAACCATGTGATAACAGACAGCAACAATGGGAAAGTATATTTTCAAAAAACTCATGCGGCAAATTTCAACAATCAGAGAATGAACTTATAGAACTTATACTAGAACTTATACTGAGGCAGGAATTGCCTCATTCAGGACAAAGGCCACTTTTGTTTATCATCACCATGATACTCGGCACTCAAATAAAATAGTGTCATTTCTTTTTTTTCAGCCTGTCCAGCAATCTCATACAAACAAATTTCACAGGCATTTTTTCAGGGGACATCCATTTATGCTCCACACATATCAGTATATCATAGCTATACGAATTTGCATTCATACGTCTCAGGTTACAGACAGGCTTTTAGTCTGCCGGTTATAAAGACATTCAAAATATCAAACCATAAAGCATTATTATTTGCTGCTAAATAGTGTGCCCAGTAACAAAAAAATAGGATAACGTGAACGAGTTCAGCCAGATGTTGTACAGAGCAGAGGGAAGAGAATACATTACCGAATTACTTCCAGAGCACTCCTAGGCATGCCATTTAGGATGCCTGCAGGCCAAATGTGTTCTGGTCTTAGTAGCAGATACATGTATGTGCTACAATGTTTTTGTGACATTTAGTGATTCCACCATTAGGTCAAGACTGCAAGAGCTGAGTTTTGTATCTAAATCTTGCTCTTCTGTCCCACAGGGCCGCTTGGCCCTGAAGAAGTTGTGGCAGCACCTCTCTAACCCATCGGTTGATTGACAATCCATTTGCCAGGAGCCAACTGAGTGTCCGTGTTTGTGCACGCGCATGTCCATTGTATGCCACATTGCTCACTCATAACTTCTCATCAGATGAGAAGTGCTGATTTTCAGTGTTCCTGTATTGGGGCACTTTTTGACATAACTACTAAATCTCTTGGTATTGTCTCTGTTGTCTTTATGCTTCTGCCTATGACAGAAAAATGCAAATACACTAACTCTTTTTAAGGAAAGGTCTTATTGCTGAACTAATGTGTCCGTAATCAGAATTATACCAGAGATGAATCTTACATGTATTATTTCTTTGTGTAGTCAAGCCCAGAATAATAGTGTTGTAAAGGCAGATTAGGAAGTGACCAAGAAAACATTGGCTACCATGGTGCAGGGAACTTAAACACCTGAGAGAGACATGCACACAGCCCTGTGCTACCTCAACACTACTTTGCTCCTTCACCACTTCTGCACATTCATACATGCAAGTTCCATCTGTGTGAAACGCGAGGTCAGACTAGAGGTACTTCACACCACTACACACAAAAATTTTTATCTGTCAGATCTCCCTGTATAAGGCAGACTTCATTACAATGGAAACATTATCTTCAGCTTTTAAACTCTTTTTTAAGAGTTAAATCTGTTGGGGGTATGTTCTACCACAGCAGCGTGTTCACAACTCACACAAATTCACAGAAAAACAGCCATGTAGACTCAAACCTGTGTTACATGGTTATTCTATCACACTATTGTAATAAATATTTCATCTCTGATACAGGTAGAAGTTCTGTATTCTGCAGGCACAACACTCATTTTTCTGTCACACAAAGCTTAAAAGATTGGCCAACAAAACTCCAGTGCAAGCTCTGCTCATATAGTAGGCTAATCTTCTGAGTTCCATTCTTCAACTGCTGATTTTAGGGAAATCCTTTGGAGGCAGGTGGCAGCAGAAGGCCACTGAAGAAAAATATAAAAGAAACATCACCCAGGAAGATGCAGAGATTGCACGGATGGCATTTTGGATTTTTGTGAGTGTACACTTACATATATTAATGCTGCTTCAGGGCAGAGTTTACGAAGACTTTGCATAAAGATTTGACAGGACTTAATGCAATGACACACCTTCTTCTAGGCCTAGATTCATAAGGGCATGGGAACCAGTTTGCAGACTGAGTGAGGAAACTCAGAACAGGAAAATCAGCCACAGGTCCACCTGTAGCTTTTTATGTCTGTTAAAAACAAACAAACAAAAAAAAAACCCAACTCCTAAGCAGCTTCCAGAGTTGTCATGTAAACCTGACAAAAGCAGATACAGCTGTCCTTAACTTACACCTTGCCTGCATTTTTCCAGTTCAGCAACCTCCTTGAAGGTGTCTTCTGGCTCTCTCCTACAACAGATATCCACTCTCCAGAAAATGGATGCAGAGTGCGTACCTCCAACCCAATTAACATGCAATACCTTTTATTAAGAATAGAATAGCAATTCTGTAGACGTAATAGTTTCATATCTGATCTTACAGTCATTGGAACAGAGCTCTTTGGAGCACAGCTCTGAAACTTCAATAAACTAACAGTGCAATACTATGTTGTGGATGTTTGTGATTTTACAAGATTTCCTTTTACATCTGCAGGAAATATAAAATGAGTCCTTGAGACTATTAAGTAAGAATACAATTTTACTAGTTCAGATTATTTAACAGAGCAAGAGAGTCAAAATTCGGGATAGCAACTAAAAGACAATATGCAGTTTTAATCTGAAGCCTAGTGGAGAAGTTTTATTTCAGAAACCTCATGTCTATTCAAGTACTTCAAAGGTAGTTCTGAATAAGTAAAAATCTAGTGTTTTACTTTTTTTCCCCCTTATCTGCTAGTAACCAGAGTATGATATGCAAAGTTTTTCAAATGAAAAAAAAAACCTCACACAAAAACCTAGCATGTTTGTTCTTTCATTTGGCAGGTGCAAGAAAGCATTAAAAGGCAAATAGCTGACTTTCTCACATCTTTGTTTATAATGCCATAGGAACTGTAGTAAGCAAGACTCCTAAACTTTCAAGGTTTCATCTGTATTTGAAAGTTGTACCAGGATACAAGTAATTCCTTAATCTAGGGTTATAATTGTACCTTTTTACCAATGTGCAAAAAGCCTTAATGATGACATAATTACACTGAAATAGAGGGTAGTGTTACCAATTATTCTCTGTGCTAGCGTATCTACTTCAGTACAACAAGTATTTCTATATTGGTAAAACAGGACCTACCCAAGAACAGAGAAAAGTGAATTATAGCATTCTTGCAGTTAGCACCACTAAAAAGCCAGGACACTTTAAGCTATATAGCAGCTGCCTTCAAAGTATTAAGCACTTACTTAGCTGAGACCAAAGGAAACACCAATTTATTTTTAAATATCTGTGTCCATTATTTCTCAATAAATTTACTACTTAGAGATTAAAAGTAAAAGTATGACCCAAAGTCAAAATATTTTAGAAAAGCCCTAAACTTCACTTGGCACTTGTCCCATTCTACATGAACTTCTGCTACAAGCAGAAATGAGTTCTCCCTAGTGGCTTTTCTTTCATATGACAGACTGCATTCCTGCTGGCCAGAAACCAAATTACCTTTCAGTAATGATGTCATAAATCTCATGTGGCTTCAGTGAGCACTCTGAGGTTAATCTGATACATACAAAGTGTTCAAACAGAATTTCACTCCAAGTCTGTGCATAAAAATGAAAAAAAAAAAAGGTTTTTATAGTTCCCATTAATGCGTGAGCTTGAAAACTTTGTGCTATAATCAAAGATGTTTGGAAACAAATAGTTCTGAGACACCTGGATTTGGCAAGCACAAAGGAGAAGTATTGCCATTTACAAAGAGCAGCTGGAAATTACCTTAGAAGTAGACTTCTGCTGATCTTCACTCACAAATACATTCTACAAATGGAAAGACTAAGTTAAGAGACATGGACTGCACTGTGAGAGTTGGCCTTCACTCCACTGAAACTCTGCCCTGGTGCATCATATACCTGGGAACCACTGTTTCTAGCGGTTGTGACAGTATCCTAGGGGAGGAGGGAGAGATATTTTAATTGTGGGACAAGGTAAGTACTGCAGCTGTGGGAATGAACAGTCACAAATGGCTTGAGAAGATTAAACTGGAACTTGTAAGTTCCTTAACAAAGTTCCTTAGGTTTAGCTGGGCCAGCATAACCCATAATCCTAGGAAAGCTCAGTGGGACCAATTTCCCAGTCCAGGATCATCTGAAGCTGGTTTAAAAACTGTGTTGTCAATTCCAGTAGACAACTGATCTGCTACTTATTAGGAACGGAGACTGAAAAACAATCTTCCTGGTCAAACCACAGGAGATGGCATAAGCCTTTCTTGTTTCTGCAGAATAATCTCAGCCTATTTTACCTGTAGATCCTGCATCATAAGAACATGAGACCAACACAAAACTATCATTTTTTTTCTGGTCCATTCCTATTCTCACGATTACCCTTTTTGTATCTACACAGAAGAATATATGTTAAAACATAGATTATTACGATGAAAATAAATATTAAAATGTTGGATGCATTAGGTTTCCAATATACAGCATATTACTCTGTTTTGTAAGATCCTCACCTTTTCTATGCCTGTTGTGCTATTGTGTCTTTTCTTTTTTTTTTTAAGAGATGTGCTTAAGGAATACTGCTTGCACGAGAGCAGCTTTCACACTTCTCTCATCCTCCCATATACTTTTAATATGATAATTACATATTGTAATATCAAATTAATTTTTTTTCTTTAGAAATGTTGTAGATTTATAACCAGCTCCATGATAAGAAATGACACAGAGGAGAAAAAAAAAAAGCAGTGTGTTTATGAGACCTCAAGAAATTAACAGTGTACCTGCCTGCAACCATCACAATCTGTTAATCCTAACCAAGGATCTTCAATCCCTTGCATAGCTGATTTTATATCTAGATATATAAACAAATATATATAGAGAGAATGTGTATATATATATATGCATGTTTGTGTGTATTTTCCTTCTAGTTCTTTTATTGGACAAAACATGGCCAAGAAAGCAACAGCACAACTGCTCAAGGACTTGCACCTTTCACTACTGACTTAATGAAGCTTCGTCCTTCAGCACAAATGAATCCATAATGTCTATAACGACCCAACAGAGATATTCACCGTAGAATTACTGAATCATCAGGGAAAAGCCATATGGCAAAGGCAGGGCATTAATTCAAACTGTCATCAACATTAAGTTGGCATCACAATGGTCATTGGACTAAAAAAGATGGAGGCAAAGGTGGAACAGCTCTGCTCAGTGGCACATCCCATTCTGAAATAGGCAGACCAGGCTTTATGGCAACATGATGTGCTGTGAACTCTCCTCCACTTTTCTTTGTCTGTATGTTTCAGGATCCCTCGCTCCCAGGAAGAAGTAGGAGCATTTACACAAGCATAAACATGTTTGCTAGGAATGAAGCAAAGCCCATAAAAACAACAATTTCTTCTGTTAAGAGAGATCCAATTCATTTTCTCAGATGGGACTTAGCAAGTGTGACTATTACAGTTTCAGGATGAATGGAATAGAGATAATGAACTTTTTTCCTCCTAAAATAATCTGTTTTAAATACATTTTCCTTGAAAACCAGGAACGCTCCTCAGTAAGTTCACTTTTCACCAATTGACAGAGATTTGTAGAGATGAAGATAAGTTGACCTCTTGCAAAATTTCAGGGCACAGAAGCTAAATACTTGCATATGATACAGAAAGAAAAGTGATGAGGAATAAGAAAGCTAAAGACAAATGAACAACCAAAAAGGTGAATGAAACATTGATCCTGGACTGATCAAAGAAAGAAACAAAATTAATTTCATAAATGTGGCACGGGGTACAAATAGAATGCAATTGCATCAGGTCATGAAGGTGTTCTAGAAAGGGTAAGACTACACAAATGCACTATAATGGCTTTCTGGAAAGCATTCTCTTTAAACAGTATAGGCAGAAGAGGTCTGGAATGTTTCACAGCATCAGTCATAGGCTTCAGCTACAAAATAGCGTTCAATAATTTTTCTGTCTCCCTACCAAAAGAAAAAAAGAACTCCTTCCTATGCCTGTATCCTGTAGCTGCCTATTCCATCCTGTCTTGCGCTGAAGTTCCCTCCAATTTAGTTTGATGACTTACAAGAACTATAGGGTATTGCACTTCAAAAGATTTGAGATCTGATACATAGTGTGTATTTAAAAAGGAAGGCTATAATTACACATAATAGACAAAAATGAAAATCTATCATTGCGGACAAGTTAATCTGGGTAATATTAAATTGTAATGGAAACAAGCAGCTTTTAAAAATTCTCTGAAGAAGGTTTGGTGCTTTTTTCAGTAAAAGTACACCAGGTTTTAGGATAAAGGTTTTGGTTCCTCTTGATGTTTTTTTTTTCCATATTTCTATTGATCTGTTTTCTGAAAGAGATAGTTGCCAGTTTATGCTCAGTTCCACTGCAATTAGTCATTGCTACTAATGATACTGTTTTGGAGTAGAAGCTTTTATTTATGTAAGTATAACAAATACATATTAAATATAGATAAATAATGATAAAAATACAGTGTAAAGACATGCTTTCAAACTAAGGGAAAACAAAATGTTCTTTTTATACGAGAGAATGTAATATAAATGATAACTCATCGGTCGTCCATTAGGAAAAGCAATATTTATGCTAAGTTACAGACTTATTCAGTTGCTTGTAATAATCTTCATACCTTTTTATCATGTGTTGATTTACTTCCAATACTTTGTACCAAGTAGCCAACAATTTTCAGCTACAAGAAGTTGACTCTTTAATGCTTGGCAGAAAAAGGAATTGTAAGACAACTTGTTTTTTCTCCTTTCTTTTGGAGTTAAAAATAGGATTGTGTTGTGTGTATGTAATTGGTTGAAGACAGTAACAGTCACCTAGGTAGCCAAAGAAAATCACTAAGACAGAGTATGCTAGCATACCAGATCTCCACGTTACACAGTTATAGGTACAGAATCAGAGCTAAAATCTGGGTGTCAGGCTGCAGACAGTGCAGGTATAAGGTACAAGATTTTGAAGCTGCCCTTCAACCAGCAGCACAGTCCTGGCTTTGCAAGTGCCCAAGTTTTGTGCTTAATTGTAAATATCATTCAGGTTTCAAAATCTGCTATTGGGGTATAGCTAGTATGTGATTTGTAATGATATCAGCAATTAAAGGGACACTTAACTTACAGTCAGTTAATGCAACAAGTAAGATGTGACGTTACGTCCGTGTAGGTCTCTTGCTAAGTCAACAGCTATCTTAATCTGTATACTTTACCTCTCTACTGTCTCACAAAACTACCTTCTCACTGAAAACTGGTGCATAGTTAGAATAGTCAGACTACCAGTTGACTCTGGGCTGTCCTTGGTTTGGTAGGATTTCCAAAATGAGATCAAAGTTTCAGATATATTCACTGTGATAAACCTGCTGTGTTGCAACACCCAAGCAATAACATTGGCAAGAAGCTAACTTTTTTACCTGTCTAAATCTCAGTTCAGCATCATATTATACAACATATATTTGCAAAGGTGAAAATGCTAATAATCATGACATTCAGGTTGTTGGATGGACCATAACTAGTACTTGCGTTCATATTCAAAACCAAGCTGCTCAGCCATGAAGTTGCCACATTCCGGAGAGGACTGGACCGGTGGATCCACGGACACCAGACACAGGTGCTGGCAGGTTCTCCTCTACTCTAGTTAACTGGAGCCTCCAATACACACACCACCACCTCCTCTCACCCCATGGCAATACTTTGTTACATCCAGAGCAGAAATATTGCTATGTAGAAAATTCTGTGTTTGCAAGAAAAGATGACACCTGCTCCTTCTTAAACAGTTTCTTAAACATTCCTAATAGATGCACTCAATTCACTTTTACATAGTGGTGAGACAGATCATAATTGGACACCTCTGCAAGACTGCAGAATCTATGTCTGCAAATGTAGGTATGGCTCAGCCAAGCTTCGGTAACAAAGAAACATCGACTTTTGTACATCTTTACCAACCAACCTATATTCACACCTCACAGATTTGCATTCCAGCAGCTGTTAAAAAAGCCAATGTCAATTTGTTACAAAACCTGAGGCCTAGAAAATTTGGGTTAGTTTATGTACTAAGAATATTCTTCATGCTTTAACAATCACTTGCGCAAACAAACAACTATGTTGTTTATCCCTCCTACAGCTCTACTACCTTCTTCCCCAAGTTTACTAGCAGATGTGGGCATCCTGGCATCTTTTGCAACGTATCCAACAGGCTGCAAGAGCTAGCATAAAACAGTAGGATATTAGACAATGTTGATAAATAGAGAGTGTTCAATCCCCATATTACTGAAAGAGTAGATATCAAGAAACTGTTTCAAGAGTATAATGAGATCAAAAAAACAAGAAGTCCCATGAAGTGAGCCCAGGGTCAGACTGGACAGCAAAACAGGTAATGAAAAGATCATTTGCAGAGAGATAATTGTTGTAACAGTGTATATGATCAAAATTTTGTATTTTAATTTTAAAAAAAAAAAGCCAGAGGATATGAAGAGCAGATACACATTAGCGGAGAAAATGGAACAGTAGAGGTAGGAGAACGTAGGGGTTACTGTCTTTCTAAAAGAGATGTTAAGCTTGAACAAGATTTTTTCTGATTCAATAATAAAATAAAAAAGATTTAAGAAAATATACTCTGATAATGCTGCTTATCCTTTTTTTTTTTTTTTTTTTCCCCGTAATGAAGGGGTAGACTTTTATTTGACACTCCTACAGTCACTAAAATATATCTGAACGGGCAACTGAACACAATTCCTAGCACTAAAAGTGGTGACCCAAATGTTTAAAATGAAACCATCATATTTTTTCCCCCCAGATCTCAACCATATAATAGGAACTTATTTCTGCTGCCTGTTATTAATATTGTTTCAATAAAAATCGCAGCCAACAAAACAGTGCTGAACCAATCTATTATGCTTACAAATTTTGTCTTACTCTATTTGGCAGGAAAAAAACAGCAAAACGTTGACTTTTTCATATGTTTTAAATAGACTTCCGGCTTGCAGGAAACAGACTTTCTTCTTGCATTTACTGTCTAGAGCAGAAAGATGAAAATTTGCTACCATGAAATATCAGTCAATATGTTCCATGTAAGCCCTGGAAATGTATGTAAATGACAGTCATAAGTACTTTAAAATATTTCTGCAGTAGAAATCAGTTATCTTTGCCCCAACAGGAAATTCTATGTCCAAAGATATTTTGAAGAGAGATCTTTCATTCTAATTTTTTAAAGGGAGAGGTATCCATGATTGTTACTGTCTCAGATAGGGTTGGGGTGGAGTGAGTATGGAAGATATAATTACCTAATATGATCTACTTTCTGCTTTTGTCAAATGCAGATAATCTTGTTGAGAAATATAATCTCCAGATGATTTCCTGTGCTCTGTGACTTCATTTTACAGAAGTCGTCAAGTTGCAAGTGACTAAATATGCTACGTGGGCAATTTTTCTTCTGTGTGTGTAAGCAGACGAAAGTTGTACCCATTGGATCTCTTTTTCTTTGCAGAAATGGGTCCACAATCACAAATGTGTAGTAGAACATGCTTAGATATAGTCCTGGAAATCAGGACACCTTAGTTACTTAGAAGCATTAATAACATAGAAAGCTTAAGTTCTCTACCTAGCAGCTGCAAGGTGATGTGTGAGCAGGAGGAACTATAGGCAAGTATCTAACAAAATGAAGGCATATACTGACCCAACCTATTGTGAGAACTCTGGTGTGGTTTTGTTTTTTTTTTTTTTCCCCCTCCAGTTCATTTGCTTTTACAGCATTCATGTCCTTTGTGTATTTGGTCATCAAGAACGTTCTCCAACTTGCATTTACTGGCATCAGTGTTCATCTGAGCAACTCACGCCTCATCATTGCCATCGTGCAGATTTAACAGCTCTAAATCGCAACTTTCCTCCAGTCTTGCGGACTGAGGTTTACAGGGGACGGCAATTGTGCAGCTAAAGCTGCATTCCACCACAAGTTCCTTGAGCTCATACTCACTAAACTGACATCTGATCACATGTTCATCTATCACACACATCAGGCCACACAAAAATGAATTTGGCCTTACTTTGTTTAGTAACACTGTCACAGGAAAATGAGAACAATAGGCTATGACAAGAACACAGTTTCCTCCAAGGAGGGAAAAAAAGTGGTTATCAGTTTCTGCATAGGCACTTTTCCTTCATTTGGTCTGAACTTTCGACTTACATGGCAAACAACCTTTCAATATCACTATCCATTTCAGGACAACATAAAACAATGCTGTCTTGCAGTCTTCTCACACCTAATTATGTGTCTTGTTTGATGTTTTTTTTGCAGTGATGTCAATGAACCAGGCTGTTGCAATCTAAACAAAAATGCCGTGAGCACCAAGGCAGGAGCCTGTATGAAGGTAGAGGCTGGAAATATACAGAACAACTTATCACTGCAATATTCACTATTTTCTAGTGCAACACATCAAGTAAGGTTGCCACTTGTGTCATGCTTCTAAAGAATCTCTCTCAAGTGTGATTGTTCATACATGTACATTTCCTAGGGCACCTACTAGAATCTCAAGTGATGATTCAAGTAGAAAAATGGTTCAACACCAGCTCTCTTTCAGAGTCCCTCTCCATTTACCAGTAATTGATGTTCTACTAACAATTTTGAAAGCACAGGAAAAAAGCTTTATGTTTGTTTCTGAAGCAACCAAAAACTTTGTCAGCTCTTCCTTCTTCACTTATGATGCTGAAAGCAGTTAGTCTAACATACACCTCTTCCAGACTCTTCCTACAGGTAAGATTACTGAGATGGTGGAGCTGTAAATACCAAACTATCTAAAATGGCTTCTATGTTCTTGGCCTGGGAAGAGTATAGGGATGCTGCCTGGATGTGCAGGGATGGGATCAGGAAAGCCAAGGCACAGATAGAATTGAGCTTGGCAAAGGATGCAAAGAATAGCCAGAAGGAATTCTGTGGGTACATCAATCACAAAAGAACGGCCAAGGAGGGTGTAACCCCTCTGATAAATGAGGAAGGAGGACTGGTAATAATGGACACAGAGAAGGCTGAGGTACTCAACAAGTTCTTTGCCTCAGTCTTCACTGGCAGTCAGGCTTCCCACATCTCTTGAGTCCCTGAACCTCTAGGTGGGTGCTGGGCGAGCAAAGTCCCTCCCACTGTGAGTGAAGAGCAGGTTCGAGATCACCTGTTGAAACTGAACACCTACAAGTCTATGGGGCCTGATGACGTGTATCCCAGGGTCCTGAGGGAACTGGCTGATGCAGTTGTCAAGCCAGTCACCATCATGTTTGAGAAGTCCTGGCAGTCAGACAAAGTCCCTGGTGGCTGGAAAAAAGGAAACATCACTCCCAGTTTTATAAAAGGTAGAAAGGAAGACCTGGGGAACTACAGACTGGTGAGCCTCACCTCTGTGCTAGGAAGATCATGGAGCAGATCCTCCTGGAAGCAATATTAAGGCACATTCAAGACATTGAGGTGATCTGAGAAAGCAAGCATGGCTTCACCAAGGGCAAACCATGCCTCACCAGTCTGGTGGCCTTCTGTGATGGAGTGACTGCACTAGTTGACAAGGGAAGACTGACCGACGTCATCTACCTGGGCTTCTGTAAGGGCTTTGACACAGTCCCACATGACATCCTGATCTCTAAACTGGAGAGAGATGGATTTGAATGGTGGATCATTTGCTGGATAAGGAATTGGCTGGATGGCCACAGCCGGAGAGTTGTGGTCAATAGCTCTATGTCCAGGTGGAGGCCAGTGATGAGTGATGTCCCTCAGGGGTCCATCTTGGGACTGGTACTGTTTAATATCTTTATCAATGGCATAGACAGTGGGATTGAGTCATCAGCAAGTTTGCAGATGACACCAAGCTGAGTGGTGCAGCTGATACAACAGAAGGAAGGGATGACATCCAAAGGGACCTGGACAAGCAAGAGAAGTGGGCCCAAGTGAACCTCATGACATTCAGCAAGTCCAAGTGCAAGGTGCTGCACCTGGGTCAGGGCAATCCCAGACATGAGTACACACTGGGAGAAGAACTCCCTGAGAGCAGCCCTGCAGAGAAGGACTTGGGGGTTCTAGTGGATGAGAAGCTTGATGTGAGCCAGCAGTGTGCACTCGCAGCCCAGAAGGCCAACTGCATCCTGGGCTGCATCAACAGAGGCATGGCCAGCAGGTGGAGGGAGGTGATTGTCCCCCTCTGCTGGGCCTGGGCCCTCATGAGACCCCACTTGGAGTGCTGCATCCAGGTCTGGGGCCCCGGCACAAGAAGGATCTGGACCTGTTGGAGTGGGTCCAGAGGAAGGTCAGGAAGATGATGAGAGGGCTGGAGCACATGTCCTATGAAGAAAGGCTGAGAGAGCTGGGGATGTTCAGCCTGGAGAAGGGAAGGCTCTGGGGAGACCTCATTGTGGCCTTTCAGTATGTGAAGGGGGCTTATAAAAAAGATGGAGAGGGATTTTTTACGTGGGCAGATAATGACAGGACAAGGCGGAATGGTTTTAAACTAAAAGAGGGGAGAGTTAGATTAGATGCTAGGAAGAAATTCTTCACTCAGAGGGTGGTGAGGCACTGGAACAGGTTGCCCAGAGAAGTGGTGGATGCCCCATCCCTGGAGATGTTCAAGACCAGGTTGGATGGGGCCCTGGGCACCTTGATCTAGTGGGTGGCATCCCTGCAGAGGGGTTGGAACCAGATGACCTTTAAGGTCTCTTCCAGCCCTGGGGACTCATCTTCCTTTTTCAACAAGACAAGAGATTTGATTTTTTAACAAGGTACTGAGAATTTTAATGACAATGTTAACATCCACAGTTGAAATTTTTTGTCACATTTTTATATATTCTGGTGATCTAGACCCTTTGCAGGAATAAGCTTACCACAGTAAATCTATGAATGACATTACCTATTACCAAATTTGACTTCACTTTTAGTATATTTCCAAAAACAAATTGATTTACTGGATCACCTTAAACATGGCATTTGCTTCCAGATTCAAGCCCAGTCCTCACCTGTTCTAATACTCACCACTGCTCTCATTTTGCTCTGATTACCTTTGCTGATGTTGATAGCATACTGGTTCCAGCAAAACTTTGCAAATGTGATGTAATGCTTTGAAATGTTCTCGCATCTTCTGTCAAATTGCTTTCCCTTCCACAGAGAAAGGGCATAACTGTTCATCTTTCACGAGCTTTAGGCATGAAAGTGAGGTGAACTGTAGATCTGCAAGCCCCAAACAACCCATGAGCTACCTACTGCCACTCTTCCAGGAAACATCAGTATCTGCAGTCAGCAAACTATCCCAAAAACTTATCCCAGGCAACATACAGCTTAGGAGGCAAGGGGATGCTGAACTTGTGTTCCCATTTCACTCACCATTTTGGTTCTGGCATTAACGGTTTCCAGTCCCAGGGTGGAAGAGCATGGATTAGCCGACATGTTGTAAAGCTTCTCCATATTCTCAGCTATTTGATCAGTGATCAAAACAGAGATAGTAGATGTCATTTAGTGTTTCATAATTTGTCTGTTATTGGACTACTGTGCAAAGAAGTCCTAATAGCTACAAATATAACCTTGAAGGGTCACAAATTGTTGCTGTTGAATCAGCTCAACAGAATTATTTAGCAACTTAGCACTGTATCACAAAGCTGGTTAACACTTTTCTTTCTTTTTTCTATTTTTGTCTACAGGTTTCAATTGTCTGAAAGAGTCAGTATTGGAAAGGAATATGTTACAGTCTATAAAAACAAAATCATTACCTCCCCCCGACACTTTCTTTTTTTTTCCCCCGAAAGGGAAAAGTGAAAAAACAGTTGCCTTAGACTGGGACACTAGTCTTCTTTAGAAGCTAGCACACTATGTTGTAAATACAGAAAACACTGATGTGAAGAGTATACTGCTTTACTGTTGATACATTTTTCTGAATTCCTGGATCTTTAGTAGTAATAGCATCAACACATCAAGCATATGACTGACCAAGATAATTACAGGAAATGTTTTGCACAGGAAGCACCATTCCCTTTGCATTGCTCACAAATGGCAATGCCTTTCAAATAAGTTAAATACTACAAATTACAGGAATGTCAGGACAGGCAGGATCCACATTCTGTACCAACCCAGGTTTAAGGTCCTAGGGCAACTCACGCTAATTTTACTTTAAACCTTTTTGCTTTCAAAGGTAGTAACGTCTGAAGCAGACAAGGAAGCANAGGAAACATCAGTATCTGCAGTCAGCAAACTATCCCAAAAACTTATCCCAGGCAACATACAGCTTAGGAGGCAAGGGGATGCTGAACTTGTGTTCCCATTTCACTCACCATTTTGGTTCTGGCATTAACGGTTTCCAGTCCCAGGGTGGAAGAGCATGGATTAGCCGACATGTTGTAAAGCTTCTCCATATTCTCAGCTATTTGATCAGTGATCAAAACAGAGATAGTAGATGTCATTTAGTGTTTCATAATTTGTCTGTTATTGGACTACTGTGCAAAGAAGTCCTAATAGCTACAAATACAACCTTGAAGGGTCACAAATTGTTGCTGTTGAATCAGCTCAACAGAATTATTTAGCAACTTAGCACTGTATCACAAAGCTGGTTAACACTTTTCTTTCTTTTTTCTATTTTTGTCTACAGGTTTCAATTGTCTGAAAGAGTCAGTATTGGAAAGGAATATGTTACAGTCTATAAAAACAAAATCATTACCTCCCCCCGACACTTTCTTTTTTTTTCCCCCGAAAGGGAAAAGTGAAAAAACAGTTGCCTTAGACTGGGACACTAGTCTTCTTTAGAAGCTAGCACACTATGTTGTAAATACAGAAAACACTGATGTGAAGAGTATACTGCTTTACTGTTGATACATTTTTCTGAATTCCTGGATCTTTAGTAGTAATAGCATCAACACATCAAGCATATGACTGACCAAGATAATTACAGGAAATGTTTTGCACAGGAAGCACCATTCCCTTTGCATTGCTCACAAATGGCAATGCCTTTCAAATAAGTTAAATACTACAAATTACAGGAATGTCAGGACAGGCAGGATCCACATTCTGTACCAACCCAGGTTTAAGGTCCTAGGGCAACTCACGCTAATTTTACTTTAAACCTTTTTGCTTTCAAAGGTAGTAACGTCTGAAGCAGACAAGGAAGCATGGGAGGGTAAAATCTGAACTGCTGATATGATCTTCAACATGACCCTGTACAAATCTGACCCTTGCAGGCAAAGAAACTGCAGTCTCACCTACCTGCTGCCTGACAGTCCATCCAGTTGAATTCATTAGCCTCAAACAAACTCATTTTACAAAATGAACTGGTTTAGCTGATAGTTGCAGGGGCACTTTCATTAAATTAATTGTATTTTCAAGGAACAGCATGTATAGGATTTAAAGGTATTTTAGTCTGGTGATGCTCTTTGAAAGATATTCATTTGTTAAAAGTCTCCCTAATAAAACCTCCCACCAAAGAGCCATCAGCAGCAAAAACAACACAGCAGACAAGGTATAAAGCTGCTTATTTAAACCTGTTGTAATAACTCCCAACACAGCGGTTCCTGCCACGTGACAGATAGAGCCTCTTGTAACCCTGAATCATGGTGTGTGGCTGGAGACAAGAAATAAAGATCAATCTCTTGCCAGAGACTTGACAAGCCACACGTTTACTACAGCAGCTCATTACAAGCACCGTTAAGGGAGCATTTTTCCATTTGTCTTTTCACACACACAATAGTTGGTCACAGCAGTATTCGTGTCCCTAATCTGATTAGCTCAATGGTGTCTAAAAGTCTCCACTCCTACAGCAGTCAATTTACAGTAAGTATTGAACTGAAATAAAGCAATGATTAACAACATGAGCGTGGGCAAAGGCACTTGGAAGCACAGGGGAGAAGAGAAAATGAAACGATAAATGCTGTAGTCTCTGCATTTCTAAATTGCATAATTTAGTCACTTTGCCTGGCCTGCTCCCTGTATAGAAACATTGTATTTGGCTTTGCTGCCTCGTTTGTTTGTGTGCTTGGAGGATTCAATACTACAAACTGCACAAGCTCCTCCCCCTCCCCTCCTAAACAATTGACTAAAAAGAATGGGATTGTTCAGTGATTTTCTTTTTTTTTGTCTGAATTTGTTCTTATTAGTGTAAGAAACAGGAAAATTCAGCACAAGTCTTGCACCAATCTGAAGGCAAAAGCAACATCCTGTACATCTCCTGGATGAATACACAGTTGGCTAATGTCCAATTTTCCATAAAAGCAAGCTTTTTCTTCTAGTCCAAATTAAATTGAAACTTTTTTTTTTTTTAAAGGAGAGATGCTAAACAGTAGAGGACAGGTAGTATAGATAATGCCCCCAGACAAGAATTATCTACTCAGTTAAACTTAATGGCCTAATTTGACATTTATTTTTTTAAATACTCCAAACTACAGAACTCAGCTCAGAACCACTGGAGCAGAGGATATGGATAAAGCTCACAGATTAGATATAGCTAATTTTTTTCATTTCTGTTAACTGATCGAGGAAGTTTGGGTGCTAATATGACAGCTACTATGCAGTATGCTGGTATTTTTTATATTAGCATGTACAAATTACATGCCTGGACAGTAAATCCACGTATAAGGATTTAAAACTATGCAGGAGCATTTACTTAAAATTAGGAAACAAGATTTATCTAATACCATTTATGATCCCGTGTGTGCATCTGAGTACTGTGGGACCAAGTAATTATCAGGATAAGCGTAATGTGACAACAGAACTAAACAGCATGTAAAGATCTACTAAAGCTATGGGATGCATTTCCGCACCATTATGACTTGGATTTTTGCAGCCTTAAATTTCTTTTAGAAATATGTGCTGCTCCCTCCACACTTCTCATGGAAAAGAAAAGTGAATAACTGGTTGTAGCAAGCACTACATGCTGAACCTGGCAATAAAACCATTGCAGCTCCAGACAGGGGTTGGATTCCTTGGACTTGGCAATGTCTGGAAATAGCCTCCGGTTCCCTGGGCCTCGTGACTGCCTCTGCAAAACATGGACCTCCAAGCCCTGTGGTGACACAAGCCCTGCCTCAGTATCGTGGTGCTCTGATAGCTTGTGACACTGTCAAACTTTGGAGAAAGAATGAAAGCACGAGTTATCATTTCACACCTCCGAGGTGCCTGAAATCCAGTGACACTGAACTCTAGGACAGAAATGCTATAAGAAAACACTTTATTCCCATAGCTGCTTTTCCTGCAAACAATGGAATTTCATAAAACTGTTCATGAAACAGTCACTGCATACATTTCTATTACGATTTCTTTTCCTTTTATAATGCAGTGTATCAGGAAACAAACAGATCACTACCAGTTGCTCTTAGGTTTATTCCTGTCTTAGTGTATTCACCACTGGAAGGCAGCAACCTACATAATGTTACTCTATAAAAGTAAATCTTTGCACTGAGAAAGTGTGAAGATTGCAAATTGAAGTTGTCGAGTAATGAAATAAGCTATTTATTCTGTAATTATTCACAGTTGCCTCAAACGCCCTATTTTGTTGTTGTTGTTGTTGTTGTTAACAGTACAGCTCAATCTTACCCTCACAAGAAAGTAAGGGGTGGTGGGCAGATAGCAACCCTGGAAATTTTATTCCAGTTTCCAAATGAAAAACTAAACTGATAAGACCTTTTTGGCAATTTAAGGAGCTGTGAAAACCTTGTGAACCTATGTTGAATGCTAAGGATTTTAACTTGACCTAAGAAATTGCATACCCCTATGCCTTACGACAACCATTTTCCTGCCCTCTGGTTCATAAGCCCATCAAGGGCACAAGAGGCAGATGTCTTTATGGCTACACTGTAACGTGAGAGCCAACCAAACCATAGAGAGAGAAATAACTACAAGCTGGACAAGGGGTGTCCCCACTGTTTCTGCAGAGGTGTTTGAAGGTTTGGGATTATCCTCTCAAAGCTCAGTGAATGGGGGCTGCAGAACTGAGAGGTACTTACAGAGGAAGCAGCTCCTGGGGAAGAGAGAAACAATGTCCTTGTTCTCATGGCAAAAAGGACCTTCAGTTGGCTGCAAGATCAACAAGGATGAAAAATCAAATCAACTAAAACACACACATATATGTCATGATTCAGTAACAGGACGCAACACTCTTAAGTCTCTGATTGCATCCTACAGATTCTGCAGACGGGTGAGGAAATCAGCCATGGAAAGTCAGCTTCATTTAGCTGTCACCTCCAGTCACCTCTTTTGTCCACTAGATATTGGAAGGATTTTGTATGGAGCCATTTTAAATCTGATATGTTGCTTACTTCAACTCGCATGTGTCCCTGAACATCAAAATGTCCTCAAGGCTGGTGCAGTAAAGAAGTGTGGTATCTGAGCCAGTGGGGTATCTGGAAAGTTCAGCATTCACCCAGGGGGCTTTAATGGAGCCAGCAAGGAGACAGTAACAGACAGACATCTGCCAAAGAGGCTAAAATCTAATCACAACTGACTCCTATTCTCAGCCCAAGGAAGGTTCAGAGTACGGATATGCAATTCAGACATAACTGGGGAGCACTCCATATGGTCGTTTCCAGGCTTATTCAGAATTAAACTGCTAGGCTATTTGCAATTACAGTCATGGCCTGCATGCCCCACATGTAAGCGCACACCATAATTTTTCAAAAGGGTTTGGAAAAGAAAACTAATAAAAAGAATCTATTTTAGTTTACTGGAGACAGAATGGTATTATCTGAATTTGGCACAATGTGAGAATCGAATTTCTGCTCTTAAATACAATCACAAATGAAATATTCAACCCTTAAACAAATTCTGCAGAAATTCTGGGAGACACCACCCCTTCCTGAGAGTGCCCTCCCCTGCAGTGCTCCTCTTCCTCTTCACTACCCGCCTCCCTTGGAGGTTTTCCCCTAGTTAGCCCCCTAGCACTGGTTAGCTCCTCAAATCACTGCCTGAGACTACACAGCTGCTGAGCACCCCAACTTTCATGCCCTTCCACTTTTTCTTTTTAGCTCCTTCACACTTCACTTCAGTAACAGGAAGACAAAAGGTATTTTTTGCAGCTAAAAGTTGGAAGTGTTTAATGTACATGAAAGCAGGGAAGTTTAACTCCAGTCCCTAGGTTGCTGCCAAATGAGTACTTTGATTAAATATAACGAATAGAAGATATACACACTCACATGTTAATAAAATGCTGCTTCTCCCACAGCCACTGTCATCTAATAAAGGTCGTTTGATTGTTTACAAAACATCATCATATTTTACACCTGTGGGTAGCATTTTAGTTGTAGGAGGCAATTTCATTCTAATTTAATGACAAAGAAGCATGCCTAACTTAAATTCCCATTATACCCACTTTCTGGCTTCAAGGAAATTGCATATTGTGAAGGGAGGTACATGTCTGTACTTGTTAAACTGTTAAAATTAATGTATTCAAACTATATTTAGCATACAAAATTTTATCCATTCTCCCAGAACCCCTTAACTGACAATAGATTTTAATGAATATTTTTAATACGTTGCAGAGGAAGCAGAATGTGTAGCATTCCTGAACAAATACATGAATCTAGCCACCCCTATGAAAGAAACTAACCCCATTTATCACTTAAGAATCCTACTCCAATTCATAGCCTTTCTACCTTTAAATCCAGCTACTGTGCTCCCTTTCTTATATAATTATCTATTTAAGCCTACATTTAATAATAAATTTCCTTATAACTCTATAACTGGCATTTGATTTTTCATTGCTTGTTTTAAAGCAGCAGTTAGACCCACTGAGATAATGACCCGCTTATACGAAATGCTATATATACACTGCAAGACATATCTGAGCCTACAGATTTTACAGACCAGATCACAGACTTCTCTAGAGAGTCGGGGCACTGCGAAGTATGATAGACAGTGTTATCAGAAAACAGCATGAGTTTGTATTTGTCAACACACTTTGCTGTCTGTATGTTCCTGGTAATTTCAGATAAGCAGCATCTTTTTTCATTGTACTGTTGTGCGCTCAGCAAAACATCCAAAAGCAGTCTGCAAACTTCTTACTCCCCTAGAAAGTATTCTGTTGCATAAAAATGCCAAAAGCTACATAATAACAGAGTCAGTCAAACCCAGTTAAACCAGCAGCAATAAATCTCTGTTTCCTTAACCAAATATCATCATCTTATAGTAGGAAATGCTCCGTAATAAATATGCTCCCATCACCTACAAGACAGGTATTTCAAGCACATCAAAATAATAGTGGACTAAGTTAGCTAAGCAAGTATTCAGGCTCCTTCATGTTTGCCATGAATATCTTAGAACTGTATATCAAAACTGGTATTTCAGACTGGTATTGAAAGTTTTATGCCTCTGGTAGACTTCACTGATAGAGAGCAAAATATTTGCGACCATCAACCTTTTATTGCCTGTTTTGGAGGCTACAAAGAGAACAGAGGTTAATGCTAAGACAATATACTATTTTTTTAGAGAAGGACTGACCTCCATTGATGTAGTTTGTGTCCCAGTGCAGTCAAGGTAGGCTCTTAATTGGGTGCTTGAAGTTAGCCTCTGTAGACCAGCTGTCATTTCTGCATCTAAAAAATGCGATTTTCCTTGTCTCCTGATATGTTCTCCTTCACAGCTATAATGCAGGAATGTGTAATGCACCCTGGCCAGCTGCAGGCAGCCCAACATCCAGCTACCACAGATTTACCTTTAACTTCCTAACAGTCTGAAAAGCTGTCCTCAGGCAGATAATTTCTTCAATTCTCTTCCACACAAACTGCGAAAACTCCTTCCTTAAAAATATCTTAAGCCAGGAACAAAATGGATGTAGTTACAAGCTAGTGACAGCTTCTCTCTGCATGTGTGTACTGATTTTAAAAAAATACATATATCTTTAGTGCCTCTACAGGGCCAAAAAGAGTGACTTTGGTCATTGTAAAGAGTTTTTATCTTCACATGGGATAACAAGCCAAAGATAAGAGGCTTGAATATAACATCATTATTAAGGGCACGCCTATGCAGCATAACAAAATTCTGTGTAGAGATTTGCAAGCTAGTTTAAGGACAAGTACAATACTTTCTCTAACAAAGGCTTCCGTTCTAGTTAATCACCTCTGTTAAGAAGCTGGCAATTAGCATGGGTGTAATGTAGAGCTAATGCAGCCACATTGTTTCCATTAATAGCCTAATACTTACATGATAGTGCAACCTGGAATGTAGCCATACCCTGGGTGTTATTTGCAGTCTGATTTGAACACCTGGCTTACCCAGTGGTAAACCTCTTCTGCAAAGATAATTTACAGATCTATATACAAAATCAGATGCAGAGTAGAACTACCCTATGCTGCATTGCCAAGTTCTAGCAATGCTCTTCTCTCTACCTTTGAATTTATTTTGTATGCTCTCATAGTGAAGCTTGAATATTTGATATTCATTTGAGAATACTGTATGTACATTGATTGTGTTTGAAAAGATTCATATTCTACTGTGTAACAGCAAAACTTGCTCCTGCATGCTAGTAGGTTCTCTTTCAAGCCTTCTCACTAGTGCATAAACAATATCACAATAGTGGTATTAAATATATGTAGTTTTTAAATCTACAAAATTTAACCCTGGGGAGTGACAGAGCTCCAAACAGTAGTCAAAAAATGAAAAACAGGTCAACAAGATGCAGCTTCCTTTTTTTGCTGAGATTGGTAGAACTCTCATTTAAAAAGAAATTTTCTCTCTCCAGTTAATTCAGTCACTAGATGTTAGATAACTAGACGCCAAATTTCATTTCCTTTTTTTTTTTTTTTTTTTAAATGGAGGCCTAGAAGACTACCTTTTGGGACCTGAGTAATTTGCTCTTACTTTTGTTATCACTGTCTTGCCTTTGCTTGTCTAAGTTCACAAAATTCTTTAAAGTTTACAACCATTTAGCAAGAAGAAAATGATCTCTTGCTGGCTTGATGAAGGGGGACCACAGCAGTCTGTCGCCTCCAGAGAGATCAAAAGCCGGCACCACTGCCTGGGCAGCCAGCCTGACCTGGTCAGCGCAGGCTCGTTCCTGTCTTGCAAAGGTGCCGTTCTCCAGACTTCACATGCGCAGCAGGGGATGCGCAGCAGATTATCGCCGCCTGCCGACTCCGGGCTGTGCAGCCTGTTTCAGACAGCTTTGGCCTCAAACTGCCTCCCCACACACAGTTAGGAAGTCACTCACCTAAGAGGCTAGCAACCATTGCGACGTGCTAACATGACCCCTAACATTGCGCTGGGAGCACCTGTTACATGGCAGCGATTTTCTTCAAGCAAGTGTTAAAAAAATAGTAATAGAAAGAGATCCAAATAAAGTCAGGTGCTCCCTCACTGCTCAGGGAGAAGAGTTGTTTTTGGCATTCTTGGCATTTTAAGTGACCCACGGAGTCCATCGTAGGCAGTGCTTGAGTGGCTACTCCTGTTCGTCTCAATGCACTTCATCTGGAAGGAAAGGTGGTCTCATAAGCATGGGGGCCACCCTCCTGCTTACTCACAAATTTGCTTTGCAGCCAGCTGAATTTTGCTCCCATTGCTAAGCATGTGCAAACACGCAATCCCACCGACTTTCAGACACCTTCATAAAAAAAAGTGCAAAATGGCATTACTCTCCCACTTCAAACCTTCATTTGTGCTCATTCATTTTTCTGTGCCATTAAGTGAGGTTTTGCTCTAGAGAGCTAACTTAAGCTCACATCTTTTAGGAAAACACAGCCAACTGTAACAAGATTAAGCACTACTCTCTAATGATGTTGCTGTGCTGATTTAAAAAAATGCTGCTTCTGAAGAAAATGTAGAATCCATCAGATCTGTGACTTATTTTTGCTGTTCACAGCACATTTGAAATTTCCTGAGTTACGTATTTATTATAGCCTAAGAATTCCTTCTTGGGTTGTTTCTTTTTGGAGGGGGAGTCCATAAAGAGCCACAAGGACTACTATATTAGCAAGTTACTATCCTTCTATATTTAGAAAAAATAACGTGATTAGAAGAGCCACTACCTTGTGTGCTGCACAGAAATTCCACTAGCACACTGAAAAAGATCAAGAGGGAACTTTTAATTTTAAATTTAAATTATACACATTATACAGATCTAAAAGTGATAGATCTCAGTTATTTTTAAAAGTAAGCTTTGTAGCTCATCTGGACTTCATACATGCTGTAAAATATAGAACTACTAGAAAATGCCCTGTTTATGATGTATAATTGAAACTATGCTTCAAGTGTAGTCCTCTAAAGAAATTTTCCAACCATTTGGAATTCTGTAATTCTGTGAGTCTAAATTAATTTCCTTGCTTTTGCATGCATGTTTTCTGTATTCGTTTCAACTTGAGAAATGCTAGCTTGTTAACAACCTTCTTAACTCCATGCAAAGCCAGGAATGCCACTTTCCGGGTGTTTCTTTTCTTCAGAAAAGAAAAAAAAATCTATGCAAACTATTCATTAATATGAGTGGGCTTTCAGTTTATATTCTTCAGAATCCCGGAGGTTTCATGATCCACTTGAAGGGTGTCAAATGAAAGACTTAGAAAAATGAGTTTACATATGTTACATAGAAATGCACAAGGATGAACTTTCTGAAGGGTTCACGTTGTACCTGGTAAATTATCGAAACTTTGAAAACGACTGGCTAGATAAATCCACTGCTTTACATATTTCAAAATATAGTATATTTAGCTAGTTATATTTTTGTCACGGAGCAACCATGGAAAATCTCCAATAAATTCTGATTATCTCATATCAATTAAAATACATCATTGACCCTGCAAGGAGGATGAGTTATCAGGTCATGGAGCTAACATACTGCTAAATTTTATGGTTAATCAGAATACTGTAGAATAAGTATTCACAATTAAATTGAGCCAGCTTTCATGCATAGTCACTGGTACAAACAGACTAAATTTGTGAATCCTTATGGACAAACGTTAACACTGCCACTGTTGGCATTTAATTGAAAAACAGGATTCCACGAAATTGTCTTTACAAACAAGACTCCTTGATCACAAGAGTTATATAGGGTCCCTTTATCCAAACTGTACCTGCTTTAACCACTGCTCCAGTCCAAATACATGGTTAAACCATAAATTCTAAAAACACATCATCAGCAAAACAACAAATTTGTTGAACTGAATTATTTCCCCTCTCACCAGCTCTCCTAGAATTATCAAAACAATGACTTTTTCTCTGAGTCTAAATGATTAAGTATTAGGCTGTTTGGGAATTAACTTCACAGAATATTCTGTTATCTCTCTTTGTATGGTTATGGCTTTGAGGATGAATTTAATTTAAACATCTTTGTTAACCAAGATAGTTTCAGGATAGCAAGGAAAAATTAGTAGGAGATAGAATCTAGAATATCTCATTCCACATGTGGCACAAAGTTGGACTAATCTAATGTAAAAGCTGAGGTATTAATTCTCAGATAACTGTAATTCTCAGATGTTTTACAGATCATATACAAGCAAGTCTCCTTTTTACAAACTGTTCGATAATCTGCGTAAGGCAGAAAATCCTTCATCATTAACACGCAGCTACAACAGAGCAGTTAAAATCAGAGTATAAATACTGTAAACCATAAGTACCTAAGAAACATTCTGAAGGTTGAAAAGTTTATATGCAAAGAAGAGGAAATGCTAATTGCTCCATTTTTGAAAGAAGCTATTTCCTACAGATACTGATCTCCAGGCTTTACCATTTCCTCAAAAAATGTAAACTCCTTTCTTTACTTCTACTCTTGATATCTTACAGTGTGCAGAAACAGGAAATTAAATCTGAGGTGCACACAATCCAGGCTTAGGCTAGACTAATACTTAATACGAGAACACAAACTTTGAAGTTTAGAAATGGCAATCCATAGTGAAATGACATGGGATAGGAATGCAGTGCACAATGTTATAGTTTTTCTTCCTCCGAATTTTAAAATGCTGTGGCTGGAAAAGTATGTTCTTAAAAGATGTCCCCAGTTCCAAACAGAACTTGCTCACGATGCAATTCGATGAGAGGTAACTACTCACAGCAACAACCATAGTGAGCACCATTCCTCTCTGTTAGTTTGGGAGGCTGTTTTACAAGACTGATCATAGAATCATAGAA